>CAAKHD010000958.1:31632-122639 GCA_901007705.1 Fistularia tabacaria | reverse complement strand
GCAGAAGTTGAATTTACAAAAGTTTATGTGATGGAATTTAAAAAGTTGGTCTTTCGAACCCTGTTTCAGGCAAGGGGGGGAACCCAACATTGGCAAAAAAACCTTTTTTTTTTTTTTTTTTGGACTCTAGAATTGGAATCAAGCAGTTGATGAGCAGTAGTCTGAATACTGCAGTGCCCAGAAGAGGCCTTTTGTCTGGCAACCAAGTATGCCAGGATGCACCTGAATGAAAACCAGCAGGACGCTAAATGCTGAGAGTTACCTTGAACATCAGCATGACAGTACACCCCACGAGAAATAGCCAGGGGATTATATAAGATATCTAAATAGGAAATAAAGCAGGATGATGCTGCGGCGTGGCCTCGGACAGAGCCAAATACCGGTTTCGGCAAAGCGCCTGTGAGAAATGTGTCGCCTTCTGAAGGAGCTGTCGTTTGTTTCCCTGTCAGGAGGCAGGATGGATGGATGTTCCTTCGCAATACTAGATTCCTCACGCGGTCACTAGTGCGACGGCTCTTCGGCTTGAAAAAGGATGTGGCTGGACCCGAACCCTGGATGAGTTCTGTTGTACGCCCAGTTAGGAAATACTTTAAAATGAGCAAAAAATTATAAAAAAAATCATAATGCGTTTCCCCTGAATGCAATAAGAAGTGAAATCAACAAATGAACTAAAGTATAGCAAGAATTACTGAAGTCAGAATCAGAATACTTTGTTGATGCCCATGGGGGAAATTGCTTTTGTTGAAAGCAGCTCCTGCTCACAGAATAAGTGGAGAGGAATCAAACTAGAACTTGATAGAAAAATAAAGAATAAAATAGCGAATAACAAAAAAAAATAAAATAAAAATGGTAAAGATCAAAAGAAATAAATAAAAATAAAGTTAAAGGTATGTAAAAAATATATCTAACGTATGTATATCTAGTATTTATGTGTATAAATCAGGATAAAAAGACAAAGCGGATTTGGCTAAATGTGGCAACAAAATTAGCCACGGACCCCCCAAAGTATTACTTTAAGTCAACAACAAATGGAAAGTGATTTTATCAGTCGCACGTGCAGAGTCCGGGGTGGCCTCAATAGTTTAACACATTCCCCCAGGGAATAAGAAGAATGCATCTGATGAGACGTTCACTGGCCGCTTGGGCCCGGTATCTTTGCGTCCATCTGGGTGTGTCCGTCCAATGTGGCGTTTGGATAATTCACTCATTAGCCTCCCCTCCGGGAACACCTTCACAGAACTCTGAGCCCTCGGCGGACTCTCTCGGCGCCTTATCTGTGCGTACAGGAGTTTTGCATAATTTCTGGGTCAGAACTGGGTTCATATCAATGGACTTCACCATTGAAAGTACTGACTGAGAGCAAAACCATATAACATAACAGCTGTCAGGACTGAAGAAGCCTCTCGGATGAGGGGTGAAACATCTTCAAGTGAAAAAATTCAAGTCCAGTTGCACTGACAAGAAGTTTTTGACAAGAATTCATATAATATTAGAATTCCCCGAGTTACATTTCCTTTGAAAAGTCTTCTTTATGGTTGAACGCTGGGTTGAATTACCCAACACGTCCAGCCTCTCAGCTCTGTAACATTCCAGCTGTTATATTTCCTGTTTTCAGAGGAAATGGCTGCTGCCAGAGCCAATCAGAATCACTCCCACCAGCGGCGGCGGCAGTTGCTCGTCTCCTGGCTGCATCTGTAGCCGTAGTGCTCGGACTCACAAATCATTGCTACCGCATCTGCTCCCCGTTCATCAAACTATATCCTCCCTAAAGCCTGTCTCCCGCCCTTCTCCCCTTGGTTCTGCTTCTTTTCTCCCAGCGTCTCGTCTGTTTGAGGAAACCCTCCGGTCTCTGATTTATCTGCCCTGACATGGACACTCATGTAAAAAACTTTATGTTTCTAACGCCTGGTTTATTAGAACAAGATCAACTTATGGGATGAAATCTTGTGTTTTCCGGATAGCAAACATTACAGGTTCTCTCAAAAACCCTCCTTATATAATTTTATTTAATTTTTTTTTTTTGTATAATGGCGGTTTGAGCACTTAACAGTCGCCGAGGAATGTCAGACTCTCCAGTGGAAAATCCAACTTCGAGTCGTCTCTAATTTCTATTTTCATGTCAAACCAAATTTCTTTCATCTGAGGTCTTTTCAAAATATCAGCGCTGCGATTAATATGGAAGAGAGAATCTTGGTGTCTCTCAAGTGTTATTTTTATTCCCGACGATGTTTTAATTAGTTCCTCATATTATCTGTAACTGACAAGAACTCACCCCTCCGGTGCCTTTAAACCCCGCCCCCCGGGGAGATAAGCCCCCTCGCTCAAAGCGCCCATCTCCAACGGCAGCGGCATGCAATAGAGCGGTATGTATGTGGTAGCAGCAGTGTTAGCGCGCTAATGCAGAGCGACGATGCCAAGTAAATCAGCGGATCAAATTGAGCATGCAGCGCATTCTTACTGCACAATATGTCTCTTTTTTTTTTTGAATGAGAAGTACCCAGATTTATCTTAAATAAGCGTTCTAGAAAATTAAACAGCATCTGGCAATTATTTGTATCATTTTTTTTTCTCTTAATTTGGCTAATTTGGCTAATAAGTCTATGAAGTATATTATTATTATGATAAATATTTTTTTATAATTTTTTTCGCCGCTATATGTCGATGTATGCAGCAAAATCTTGGATTTCATGCGTGTACGATTGTGGATGTATCAGGGTAAGATCTTCACATTTTGGGTCCCTCAGAAAGAGATCAGCTCACATTCAGATTTGTTACCTGTCGCTTAAGTGGCAATAAAATGTTTCAATCTTTTAGCTCTCTTTTTACTACATATACAGATATGTTAGTATCTTTAGCAATATCATGTAGAGGTTAAGAAGGTGGAAGTACCTAGGAAGTACCAGTTCAGATCAAGAGAGAGTGTGGAGAAGAGGTGAAGAAAAGGGGTGCAAGTAGGTTGGAACAGGTGGAGAAAAGTGTCAGGAGGGATGAAGCCAGAATGAAAGGAAAGGTGTAGAAGACGCTGGAGAGTCCAGCCATGGTGTCTGGTTTAGAGGCACAAAAGAAAAAAGTGCAGGAGACAGAGCTGGAGGCAGCAGAGATGAAAATGCTGAGGTTCAGGAATGTGTCCATGCTTCTGGACTTTGTTTCATTCCTTGAATTGTAGTTGTCATTATCTGTGTCTTTCCTACATCAAAACAAACCCATCTCTCTTTTGTATTTTCAGTTTCATGTTGCAGGTCTAATTTCAACAAAAACACTTTTCTGCTTGCTTTCCCGATTGTCTTGGCAACCAGTGGGTCCATTTTTTTGTAATTTTTTTTTCACGTTTTTGTTTTTGATCCAAAAAATGAATTTATTTCATTCATTTACCAGAGCACACTTGCAAGTGATGGAACACTGAACCCTAGGAGCGCAGCTTGCAAAGTAACCATTGAAAATGAGAACCTGTCAAATTTTGCCGTTTTTCAAGCAGCCAAAATAGGCCTTGGAACAATCTCCCTTGTTTGACATTGCACGACCTTCAATGCACACGGGCATGTTGTGACGTTGACGCTGAAACCATATATTGCGCAGCTACATGTGGCAGATACTTGGATTTCGCTCTGGACAGAAGCGCTCCAAATTGGCTGGCTTTATGAAGAATTAACATGATGCCCCTTCAGTGTTGAGTGTTAATAGGCGCGCAGGACACCCACAGCTATGTATAGCACACTCTAAAGACCTTTTGGAGTGATGACCAGGAAGGAGTAAGTTAGTTATTTTTCAGTTGAGTGGTCATTGCGGTCTTGGAAGTTAGTACTCAAACAATTACCACACAGAAAACACTGACTAACTTTGGCCTGAGGCTGCTTTGCAGGGAGGCTTGTCTAATGAACCCCAAATAGATCGTAAATGCAGCCGCAATTATTTGGACTGAGTTCATGTGTGCGAGGCTCCTTAACTATTTAAATATAATCTAGAAACACCAAAGATCAAGAAGAAGGGAGATGTGCCAAGATGTTTTCACTATAGCGGAATGAAGTTGATGAGCCATACAATGAAGTTATGGGAAAGGGTAGTGGAAACTACACAAAGGGCAGAGGTGAGCATTTGTGAGCACATTATGGTTTTATGCCAAGAAAGAGTACTACAGATGCAGTATTTGATTTAAGAGGCTTGACAGAGAAGTATACAAAAGGTCAGACTGAGCTAAATTGTGCCTTTGTAGATTTAGAAAAAGCATACAACAGGGTGCAAAGAAAGGAACTGCGGTACTATATGGTGAAGTCTGGAGTGGCAGAGTTTTTTTGAGTAGTACCGTAAATGGACGAGAGCTATGAGGCTGTGGTGGTATGCCGAAGGTGGAGGTGGGAATGCATTTGGGATCAGGTCTTAGCCCCTACTTGTTTGCTCTGGTGATGGATAAGTTGACAAATGAGGTTAGACAGGGACCATGTTGTTTGCAGATAACTGTGATCTGTAGTGGGAGCTGGAAGCAGGTGGAGGGAAAACCTAGAAAGGTGGAGGTATGCCCTGGAAAGGAGAGGAATCTAGGTTAGCCACAACAAGACAGTGGCATTGAAGAAGAGACAGGAGGCAGAGCTGGAGGTAGCACAGATGAAGATGCTGAGATTCTCTTTGGGAGTGAGGAGAATGTATAGGATCAGGAATGAGTCCATCAGACATACAGCACATGTTCAATGTTCTGGAAATAAAGACAGACAGAGAGATAGTTTGGACATTTTTAGAGGGGGGATCTTGGTCAAGGGATGGTGAGGTTAGAACTGGCAGGGAGGAGGCCTGGGGACCGGGGATCTATGGATGGAGGGAAAGAGGACATAAGGTTCGTTTACGTGACAGAGGAGGATGTGCAGAATAGGGTTAGATGGAGATGCTTGGTCCTGAAGGGGAGCAGACTGAAGGAAGAGAGTTTGTCTTGCAACAAAAATTTAACTTGCGTAACTGTTTTGTCCATCTTTGTATCAGAAACCTGAAAGGTGACTTGCAAGTTTGCAACTGTCCAAAAATCCAGATTTGTTGTGAAGATACTGAAACGGCCATCCCCACAAATAAGGAAAGATGTCAAATTAACCATTTCCTGTTGCAGGCCCTCAGCGATATAGCTCCTGCAGGTCATGATCCTTCCCATAATCAGCCAGCTCTGGTTATTTCTGTGTATGCATGACTAGAATCGTCTTGTGACCTCATGGGTCGATGGGAGTTGCTGTGTATAATTTTCTGCACATCAGAGTCTAGACAGATATAGGACAGCGATGCTTGAGCCAAACATTCAACGCGATAGGCTTATCTCAAAGAGACGGTTTTCAGAGAGCCATTCGGCAGAGTGCTGACACACTGAGACCGCCTTATCCAGAAAGCAGGAAGAAAGTCTTTGGGAATACTCTGTTTTTCTGAGTTAGAGAATTAGCCATCATGGCCGTTCTCAGGGTTTCACGTAAATGGTGCAGGGCGTGGGTCACGACTGGATTGAGAAAAATAAATGAGGTAATAAAAATAATGCTTGACACATGAAGACCTTTTTTATCATCAGAAATGTTAAAATATAAAACTTATAATATGACGTAGTTCCGATAATATTATACTTGTGTTTTTGTTTCCATGTGAAGCACACCGTGATAGTGGTATTCCAGTTCTTTACTCCCATAGTATTCTTATAGCCTTGACCATGAAATGCACATGTTCCAAAAAGACTTTTCCCCAAAGGCTTTAGCACCTTTCACACAAGCTAACCTGTTCAACCTGATTTTGGTGTAGTTATATGTGTGTAAGCAGATGTCAGGAGTTTGCACATTAAACAGACTTCGACCATGAACTAAGCCGGTGGCCGAGCCTCGGCGAAAGACTAACACAGTGCATCTGCTGCTCAAGAATCAATAAGAAAAACACCCCAACTTGGATGTTAATTAATGGAAATCTTCCACATCGAGCTTGCTGGAAAAGGCATCGGAGCTTATGACTGGGTCTGATTCTTTTCCGGGCATTGAGGACGTAATAACATTTTTAAGATTCAAATGATTTTCATCACCATTTAAAGAGCAGCACCGGTCCGTGTGTGGAAACTCGGGCCTGGTCATGGATCGCTGTTGGCCTCTCAGACATGCCGCTCACAGTGGGAGACTTTCTGACTCAGGGCCGATTTGGGTCAAGCGAGCGCGCAGCAGGATTTGCCCCGAAACACTACACCAGAGGTTCACGTTGTACTCGCAGCAACTAGACTCAACTTCCCAAATTCTTGATGTTGCTCTATTTAGGAACCGTGGCCTCCCATATAAAATCCAGGAGCAGAAGTTATTTGTTTCACTTTAGGCCCGCGAGTCTCATGGAGAAAGCTCTGAGGTTACTTGATGGTTGGAAAAGGGACTTCACGATGCAAAGGGCGATAAACGGGGATGTCCGGTTATTATCTGCATCACGTGACGCCCAGCAGCTTTTCATAGAAATGAATGACGCTGCATCCAGTTCCATTATACCCCTTCGGTGTGTGTCAGGGAGGGTTTAACAGTAATTGAGATGCGACTGTCAGTTGCCAAACTGTTAGATATCTGAGACCCTCTCTGGGACACTCAAAGGCCAAAAACAAAGTGTGTGTGTGTGTGTGTTCATGTTTATGATAGACACAACCGATGGTACCATTGTACAGCAAAAAATTGCCATGACGCAGACTACCGTGTGTGTGTGTGTGTGTGTGTGTTTGTAAGAAACCATATCCTCTTTCTATCCCCTTCAGATTCCATATCGGTAATAGTGAGAATAATGCTTAGAAGCCTCTGGCAATTGAGTAGTGATACTTTGAATTTGACAAATGATACACTTGGCAGGAACTTAAGATAACCCCTGTGTGTGGCCCGTCGAGGCTCAGGCCTGAAAGGCGTCAGTCGGTTGAGAATAAATTCCGACTAAGAAGAACACACGCATAAAAAGACTTCCTTTTTTTCTGAGAATAATTAGTAATATGATGAGGCGAAAGTGATGAGCTGTGAATAAAATCACTAACCCGGGATAAAACTTGCAGTAGTATGACAGGTTCTACATATGATTATTAGAAATTAAAAATCAGCACAGACCATGCAAAACCCACGTCGGCCCTCAACATATATACAAAAAAAAATGAAACGGAGAAAAGATCCTTGAAAATCTCATAAATAAATGGTTAGAGGTTTGCAGTTTTTGTTAAAATTACAAGAAGAAGTGGGTTTCAGAGGACAAACACAATGTCACTGCAGAAATCAATGCTATTCTGCCACCAGTTGTTTTAAAGTGAATGCTGAAACAGCATGAAATAAAGATAATACTAGATAATGATAATAATAATGATAATAATAATAATCATTGTAATGATAATAATTGTAATATTAATAATGGACGATCACTGTTGGGATTCAAAAATAGGTTCTCTCACGAAGTGCCCTCTTGATTTATTGGTAAGATAAATATCTTAGTGTGATATTTAGTGCTGCATCACTGACAATTATGTTAATCAAGATTGTTAGACTGAAGTCAACATTTTCACATGATTAAATTTAATTTATTCTAAATTTTATGTCATTGGATTTGACCCCCTGGAAGGTATGACTTTGGGAATATTCCACTTTTTATTCTTAGAATTTGGCACCTTTGTTGTGTCATATTTTGATTTTATTCTCAGAACTTCTCAGCTGTTATTGTTGTGATTATGACTTTATTGTTGCGTTGTATCCTGTCTGCATGCCAACGTGCCCTCGGGCAAGACACTGAACCCCAAGTTGCTCCCGGTGTGGTCTGGTCGGTCTGCTGCAGTCGGTGTGTGTGTGTGTGTGTGTGTGTGTGTGTGTGTGTGTGTGTGTGTGTGTGTGTGTGTGTGTGTGTGTGTGTGTGTGTGTGCCTGCGTGCGTGTGCGTGTGTGTTTGCGAATGCAATCTATTGTAAAACGACTTTGAGAACTACAAGCTGAGATCTTTCACTTCAACCCCTTCAGTTGGAAAACTTTATTCTTGCAATTTTTCTTTTACACCAAGGGGAATGAAATAAAATAAGCGGACGAATGCATCTGGAAGCCACCGATTTCTCAGGACACGGTATGTTTAGTCTGGATGAAGTGCAGATGTCTGCCATGTGAACCTGAACCTGCTGCATTTCTGGGTGGCTCGATCCTCACTTGCTGCTGCCATTGTGCTACGAATGTATTTTGTACGTGTGTGTGTGTCCTGTGTTTTTCGAGCTTCTCCCATGACCGGCTCCTCAGCTGAACCCTCCAAGAGCACAGTCCATAATCCCATCAGGCATTCAGCGGAGCCAGAGGAGGAAAATATCTAAAAAAATATGTGCAGCCTAATTAATGACTGTTTGAACTCTGCAGGCTTGTTGTTGTTGGCTGGAGAAGAGGGTCTGCACAAGGAGAGGGTCCGCATTTGGCAAAAAAAAGAAAGGGAACAAGAATTAGGACGTGACACATTATACGAGGCAACACCTTGACCCCTGAAGTTTACTTGTGTGAGCTGCCGCTTTTATTGCGTTTGGAATTTGACCCAGAGTTTACAGGATGGGAAAGTTTTCCATCAATTTTTTTTTCTTTTTTTTCCTTTTTTTTTGTTTTTGGAGGGGGCTTTTCAAAAACACTTTCCAGACATTAATGCACAACAGCATTTCTTGTCCAGTAATGCCTCCAGGGTTAAAAGTAGGCAGGCTGAAGTCTTATCACACGCCAGCCGTGCATGCTTGTGGTCGATTCAAGCTTCTTTTTTTTTTTTTTCCTTCTGGAACCGGCTGAACTGTTTTGATAAATGTTTATTGTACGACTTTGTCGTCAATGTAAAAGAGCGCAGATGATCAACCTTTCCTCCTTTTAGTTAAAAATTGAGTTTGTTGCCTCCCTCTTGCCGGACCTTTCATCTGTGGTTACACAATTCGAAAATGTGTCTCAGTTAATGAGCTGAGCAACAATCATGTACCATTCAGGTTTATCCTTTCAGTCATTCATTCATTATCTGCAACTCTTATCCTACACTCCCTCAGCTGTTGTTGGGCAAGAGGAGGGGTTTAACCCCAAACCAGTCGCCAGTCAGTCACAGGGTAAAATAATATTCACCTCCTCATTCACACGACACATACAACCATTCACTCTCTCATTCACTTCTCTGGACAATTTAGAGTCTCCTATCTACCCACTGCATGTTTTGGACAGTGGGAGGAAACCGGAGACCCCGGAGGAAACCCACTCTCATTTTAATGACCTGACCTCAGCCGGTCTGCCTGTTTCCACCTCTGCACTATCAACCGGCTCCACCTCTCCTTCACCCCCACAGCGCCTCTGGCCTCCTTCACAGCCCGGTCACCTCCCGTCCAGAGGACTGTAACTCTACCCTTTCTGTCTTCCTCACAAATCCCTCCATAAATTGCAAGTGGTCCAAAATTCTTTTCTCTTTCTTTTCTCGATTGACTGCACTTTTTGCACAAAATATGTTGCAGAAAGACCAGAAACTAACACTTTTAATTTACTTATTTATTGATTTATCCATCCAAATTGCCAGTTCTTGAGGCCGGTGCCACAGCCTGCACGTGTTTATCTTAACCTGCTTGTAAACCCTTTTTTTTTTTTCGATATATTCCATTTTATCCCTGTTTTATTTTCCTTTTCCTTTTCCTCTTTGCAAGTGTGTTTTGCATATGTTGCTGCCTGTATTGCCCGGTACCATCTTGAAAAAGCGTCTCTAAATCTCAATGGGATGTTTTTTTTCCTGGTTGTATAAACGTTAAATGACAACTATACATATACATGTAAAGAAATGTATAACAATATGAGATAAAAAATATTAAAACATATATAATCTTGCTGAAAAAGATAGAATCACAATGGGATTTTTTTGCGGTTGAATAAAGGTTCAATGAAAAAGATAAAAAGACAAATAAAAAAGTGGATGGAAAAATAAAAAATCTCAATGGGATTTTTTCCTGGTTCTATCAAGGTTAACTGAAAAAATAGATAAAAAAGGATATGAAAAACAATATAAAAAATGGATCATCTCAATGAAAAATATATAATCTCAATTGGATGTCGTTTCTTGATTGTATAAAGGTTAAATGTAAAAATAAATAATTAATAAAAAAGTATATTTATATGATTTTTTTTTAATATATGAAAATAAGAGACTAAAATGAAGAAATTTTTGTATTTTGAATTTCAGACACTGCTAAAAATAGATTTCTAAGTGATTGCCAGATAAGACTGAGACATTTTGGAGAACCAGCAGAAGTTGAATGACATTACAATAGGTTTATGTTTATGACATTAGATTACATATTTATAAGTAATATGAAATGTCATACATTGATAATATAAACCATAACACGATGTATGAAATATATTTAATACTTTGCTCACAAAATTCTCTTCTTTTTTTCTTGCCTGTTTTGCTGTTTTTCCTTAGAAAGCATCGAAGCATGGCAGCCTCGTAGTGCACTGCCGTGACAGCGTGTAAAGCGGGAGACAGTCAAGGGGCAAGCATTGGATGCCATCGGCGCAGATGGGGGAAACGGAGGATGAGCGGACGGCTCAGGCCGGCCAGCTGTTTGAGAACTTCGTCCAGATGTCCACGTGTAAAGGGACCCTGCAAGCATTTAGTATCCTGTGCAGGCAGCTGGACCTGGATCCCCTGGACTACAGTAACTTCTACAGCTCCTTGAAGGCAGCGGTCAAGTCGTGGAAGGTCAAGGCTCTCTGGACCAAACTGGACAAACGGGCTCAGCAGAAGGTGTACAGCCAGAGCAAAGCCTGCCAGGGAACCAGGGTAAGAGACCAACTTGTGTCCGGATTCTGATGCCGATGATGTGAAGCCGGAATAGTCCCTGCTTTGACCCAAAGGGCAGAAGACATTACCAAAGTCTGTGCTGTCACTCAACTAGTAGCAAATCTCCTGGGAAATCCAAAACATTCACAGCTCTGAAACACTATTCATACAAGAGACGCAACGCATTACGGGAAAATGTCCAAACTATCGATTGTTGTAGAAATATCAAATTTAGGATGTTCTAATCCAAACGCCGCACTCTAAATGGCAAAGTGACCTATTTCCTACCGTAACTGGTGCCACCTTGATTTAATTTAATTTAATTTAAACATAATAAAGTTCAATTTTGAGGTTCGGTTTTGATTGTTTCTTTGTTTTGTGATCTTCGTCAAAAACAAAACAAAACCCCGAAACACTGACAATCAGTTGAGAAGCACCATCCATACAAAAGGTGCAAAGCATTATGGGAAAATGTCCAAACGATCTATTTTTGTAGAAATATCAAATTTAGGATGTTCTAATCTAAGCACCGCACTCCAAATGGCGAAGCTTCAGTGTCAAAATCGTAAGTGTTTGATTTAGTTTGATTTAAAGGCTATAAAGTTCAATCTGGTTTTGTTTGTTTGTTCAGTTTCTTTGCAATCTTCGTCCAAAAGAAAAAATACAAAGAAACAAAAAAACAAAACCCGAAAACCAACATGTTGTAATCTAAACGCCACACTCTTATTGGCAAAGCATCCAAGTCCCAACCGTAATAGTTTGATTTAGTTTAATTTTAGACTATAAAGTTCAATCCAGTTTTGTTCTCACAGAAGGCGATCATATTCCAAAACAAAACAAAACCCTGAAAGCAGTGACAATCGGTCGAAAAATGTCGAAGTGGATTTCAGATGTCACAAGACGAAGGCAGAATCCACTTTGGGGAAGGTACATGGAAAATAATTGATTAAAAAATAAGTTAATGAATGCATGAATAAATGGTCAAATTAAAAAAGTCACCCAGAGTATATTTGCATGTTTTCATAAAAATAATCTATAATCTTGTCGAAAAATGCTGTGTTGTTACTGGTGAGATATTAGAGTTCAATTTCTGAGGATTTAGTGAATTATTTTTCAATTATGATCGTTGATGGATGAATTAAAATAAACTTTTGAAATGGGGGCTGTAGCTTTTGTATTCTCGCAACATTGTCTACGGCTTGGAGACGCAACGTTGGGATTCGAATACAAACACACACACACACACACACACACACACACACACACACACACACACACACAAACATTGTACCGACATGCCACATATGACACAGTAGCCATGACTACGGGATACCGTGGTATTGTGAGAGGCGCACTGAGGACCAGCAGGAAAAGATAAGACGTCTGGAGGGGAAAGAGGCCGGAGCCCCTCGGAGGGGAGATAACGGACACCTCGCCCAAAAATGTATAGTTTTAGGTTGTGTGAAACTACAGTTCTTGTAAACATTAGACGGTGTTTGAGATGATTTTACTATTTCTTTTATCAATTCGTAGATATTTAATTTGTGTGCTGGTGTTTCATCCCACATAATTTAAATATCCAATTTTTTGGATAATCGTCAAGCAACCGTCCAATAAGGATGGCCGACGTGTGTCTGGGTGGCTGCTCTACTTGACTTTGTGTGATGCTCAGTATCTGAACCCAAATATGGAGATTTGAGAAGGAATTTCGACGGAGTCGCTCAGTTTCATTTACGTTTCCCATATGGCAGCCCACGTGTCTAAAATTAGACCATATTTAAGTCTGTAAGTTTGAACCATTTCCTTTTCCACTCAAAACGCCCTAATTTCACCTTCGAGCCGAGTAAGTCCACAGATTTGAATATCGAAATATTCCCAAACCAATTACTATTGATATCTTTATCAATGTACCAACTTGAGAGGTTTAATTTCACTTAAATTTATTTTAATGCTTTTGAACCACCCCTTCAGCTTGTTTGAACTTTAACACACTTCTTAATGTTCAGTGTTTAAGTTCTGAAAATAAAGTACATGAATGAGAATGTCAAATATACAAGGAATGATTCTGGATTTTTATATGACATGCTTGTTACAACCCCCATCAGTGTCTGATCATCGGCGGCGGGCCCTGCGGACTGCGGACGGCCATCGAGCTGGCCCTGCTGGGCTGCAAGGTGGTGGTGATCGAAAAGAGAGACACCTTCTCCAGGAACAACGTGCTCCACCTGTGGCCCTTCACCATCCACGACCTCCGCGGCCTCGGCGCCAAGAAGTTCTACGGCAAATTCTGCGCCGGATCCATCGACCACATCAGTGAGTGTCACCGGGATGCCAGCGTAATACATACATAAACGCACAGGTATAGAGAATATTCTATGTATTTGTGGTAAATGTGAGATGATTTCTAAGTAATTTCTGGGTAATTTCCTGATTTCTTTTATTCAAGTAGATGCAGTATATTTTTATCAATTCTACATTATTCAATGATCTAGTCAACCAAAATGTTCGAAACCGAGAAATGGAAAATTTTCACTGCTTAGTTACTTTGAGCATTTCGAAACAGGAATGCAAAATACCTCCGAGTAATGCATGTCGACCAGGCATGTTAGATAAAAGGTGACATTGTGTGCCAAACACACACATGCAAATGGCCCCATACCCCCCCCCCCTATATTTAACAGTGTGGCATGACAGGGGAGGTATGTGTTGAGGCCCGCTCTCCTCTGCAGCCTTACAGCCGCAACGATAACGTCGTCCAAAGATGAGCCCTTTCAGACGAGCATCGTCCTTTAGAAGTTTTGCTAACACAGGAACTATTGTGTAATTACTATCAAATAAATGATAAATTCAAGTTAAATGCTCTTAATTGTTTTAGAAAGTTCTTAAACAACACAAAGTCGTGTAAGAAATAATGTTAAGAAATGGCAAGAAATTGACCCCCTTAAAAAAAACAGCCAAAAAACAACTGCTGATCGTAAACAACGTAAAATCTGTGGCTATTGTTCTATGCTATTTTCTTCAGAATGTTTCGTTAACATTTATTACTTGAGCTTATCTAGGCACATTTTTTTCTTGTTAACATGATGTTTTTTTTTAAAGCCTTTATTTCTTGATTTAAGAAATAATCAAAAAAACAATCTTGTGAACTCAGTAAATGAAAGTGATAAAAATAAAGAAATAAAAATAAATGAATAAATAAATAATGTATGTCTGGATTGAGATGGTAAAATACTCCCATCATCAAAATAAGAAGAGAAATATTGAACTACTGTCAAATTCTAATCTGGATGTTGATTGACAGTTTTTCAAGGCCTGCGTTCATTCTCTTGTCTTTGTGTGTGTTTGCCGTCTCTCTCTCTCTCTCTCTCTCTCTCTCTCTCTCTCTCTAAGGTATCCGCCAGCTCCAGCTGATGCTACTAAAAGTGTGTCTGATCCTCGGCGTCGAAATTCACGTCAATGTCGAGTTTGTGAAGCTGCTGGAGCCTCCGGAGGAGCAGAGTGACAACAGTAAGTGTGCGGTGACCAGGAGTGGCAATGACACACACACACACGCTGCATTTCTCAGCTATATATGGACAGCTGCACGACACACGGTGTGTTAAAGCCATCATGACTTTCCAGGACATGAGGTATTTGCAGCGGCAGCATTCATGGCAAAGTGCGTGAAAAATAATGCAGGGCTATTAATAATCAAACATGGTGGACAGCATTTGTATGATATCTGCCATATTTTTGCCTCAAGTGGAGAATATCACATATCTGATACACGGCACAAGAAAATCTAGATGATTTAATAGTTGTCGGAATAAATTCATAATTTCTTACTGTGTTTCAGGTTGTTTTATGATGATTCAAGGTAATTTTAAATTGTTTTGGGGATAAATTCCATCTCATTATGTAAAAATAATATCCGTCTCATTCTGTATTTCGATCGTATCAATCTCATTCTGCATATAAACTTAGACCGATGCATTACTCCCTCTTATGTGTGAATACCCATCCATCCATCCATCTATACATTTATCCATCTGTCCATCCATGTATCTATCTATCCATCCATCCTTCCATCCATCTTCACATGAGTTATCATTTATTTCTTGGTGGTTTCTATGTGTAGCAGTAACTGCCAACTGAATTAGATTGTAATAGGATTATATTACAATTAATTGCATTACTATATCTAAAATTACAATTTGAATAATATAAATATTTGCATATCTGCATTTCCATTTCCTGAAATGTTGTTGCAATTCTGATCAAAGTCCTGAATCAACAGCTTTTCCGTAGCTTGTCTCTTCCCATTGTTGCTGTCACTCGATATGTGTCTATTACAGGATTTACATGTCTTCACTTTGGCTTTTTGGATTTAAAACTGCATTTCTGATGGAGCAGAAAACCTGTTGAATATGTAGGCCTAAGAATGAGTTATCAACGGAGTGATAACCTGATGATCCCAGTATGTTTCATAGGAGATCATTCATCTTACACACAGATGTTATGATGAGAACTATGACAAAAATCCCCTTTTCTGATCGGACTCCCTTCGAGAACACAAACTGACATCGTTCACAAATCGTAAAAAATTCTCATCCTGTGCAGGATATGTATCAATGATATCCGTCTAATTCTGTATTTATATAATATCAATCTCATTCTGCATATATACTGATACCGATCCTAAGCTACCTCTTATGTCTGAATATCTATCCATCATCTCTCTCTCTATCTATCTATCTATCTATCTATCTATCTATCTATCTATCTATCTATCTATCTATCTATCTATCTATCTATCTATCTATCTATCTATCTATCTATCTATCTATCTATCTATCTATCTATCTATCTATCTATCTATCTATCTATCTATCTATCTGTGCATCCATCCATCCATCCATCCATCCATATAACCTGATGATCCGAGTAGGCTCCATCGGAGATCACTCATTTTATACACAGTAAGTTGTTGTCATCTGAAGGTGATGAGTACTGATAAAAAGTAGATAAAAAATCCCCGTCGAGAACACGAACTGACATTGGTCACAATCGGCGTAAAAAATCTCATCCTGTGCAGGATTACAAAACTGGTCTGTGTTCGTCCCCAGGCCCCGGGTGGCGAGCAGATGTCCGACCCACTGGCCATTGCGTGTCAGACATCGATTTCGACGTGGTCATTGGAGCCGACGGTCGAAAAAACACTTTAGACGGTAAGATAGATAGGATCGTCTGAAATTCGATGATGTTTTGGACTCCTCTTGCATAGGCTGGTATTCTCACTTCAGGTCTGGGCGAGTCCTACAGAAGGTACTTTCTGACCTCAATCTGAAGAGCATGTACCCTCAAGTCGCAGGGGCTGTTTGTTGTTTTAACTGGTGACGTGTTGCAAAGCAACTCCTGGTCACTGGATGAAGCATTTCCTGTTGATGCACATTTGACCGGGATCTTAGAAGCCAACATGTTCAATTGTGTGTGTGTGTGTGTGTGTGTGTGTGTGTGTGTGTGTGTGTGTGTGTGTGTGTGTGCGTGTGCGTGTGCGTGTGCGTGTGTGCGTGTGTGCGCACGTACACTGGTATTTATCTCTGCACGCTGGTCATATCCAGCAGGTCTCAGACTTTGCGGAAATCAGACAATAACACGGATGCCCCTTTTCCTCCATGCATGCATGAAAAAAGCAACCGACCCCTCCCCATTCTAATACTTAGCTTAGCATACAAATGGTAGCATATGCTGTACGCAAAACATGTGATTGCATGATATTAGATGATATTGTGACTATTATCCTACAAAATCATGTTTTCTTGTTCTCCCGTCAGGTTTTGGCCGCAAAGAGTTTCGTGGCAAGCTGGCCATCGCCATTACGGCTAACTTCGTCAACAGGAATACGACGGCGGAGGCCAAAGTGGAGGAGATCAGCGGAGTGGCCTTCATATTTAACCAGAAATTCTTTCTGGAGCTCAAGGAGGAGACTGGTAAGACGGGGGGGAGAAAGTAATGTCCCAATATCTCCTAGCAATGACGTGCACTGTAATGTCAGCCGCAATTTGCAACACTCCCAGCGAGCATTTGCTGAAATCTAAGTTTAAAAAAAAAAAAAGCCGTCGCTAAAAGGGTCTAAGGCAGGGGTCGGGAACCTTTCTGGCTGCGAGAGCCATGAAAGCCCCATATTTTAAAACATATTTCCGTGAGAGCCATATAATATCTTTTTAATTAAAGTATAATAAGTCTCTTAATTTATTCTTTTTAATTACGTTGTTTTACTGGAGTTGACTCATGATAAATAAAATAGTTCTTACCATTAATGCAACCTCTGGTGCTGCATGGTTTTGCTGATAGCTTTGCAGTCTGCTTGGTACGTGGTGAGGTTAAGCTTCATGCAGGTATTGAGGCTTTCATCCGTTAAATGTGATCGTAGGTTGGTCTTGATGTTATTTAGACGTGAGAATGACTGCTCGCATGCAAACGTAGAGCCAAACATGGTCAATACGGCAATACTCACACAGAATGTTTTAGCATACTCGCCATCTGTGCATGGCTTTCCGTTCCTAACGATTGCTAAAAGCCAGTAAAGCTAGCTGAATTCCAGGGCACCTTGTCGGGTCCATACACGGAGTTGCTGCTGACTGGCTTGCACCTGCATAGAAGCTCTTGGCATGCTTTCTGCCTTCTGTCCCCGACCAGATATTTTGAAGCAAATGCGGCACGGCGTGTTTCGAAGTGTCGCTTTATATTTGACCGTTTCATCGATGAAATTTTATCAGCGCATATCAGACACGCCGCAGAACCTACTCTCGAATTCCTCTGTCCATTCCTGTTGAAATGTACATTAGTCCTCATCTCTTCTCTTTTCGCCATCCCCATTGTCAGAAGGATTTTCTCTGCGTAAGTTATCTAGCTGACTCTTTCATTAGAAGGAGGGAAGTTTACTTCTTGACTCCACAACAACTTGTGTAGGCAGCCGCATTATCCAATAAAAATAAGAGTTTTGAAGTCGGACCCTCCCGTACCCCGAATTACAGCTGGGATTGGCTGCAGCCACCCGGAACAGGTGCAATATGATATAGATGTATGGATCTAAGCAGAATTATTTATTACTTATCATGTTCAGAAATGTCAGCCGAGACGTATCTGCGAGCCAGATGTAGTCGTCCAAAGAGCCACATCTGGCTCGCGAGCCACAGGTTCCTGACCCCTGGTCTAAGGCATCTTCACGTTTCAGGGATCGACCTGGAGAACATAGTTTACTACAAAGATAACACCCACTACTTCGTCATGACTGCGAAGAAGCAGAGCCTGCTGGATAAAGGAGTCATCATTCACGTGAGTCGTGCATTTCAACCCAATTAAATACACGAGTGAGCTTTTTTTTTTTTTTTTTTATTTTCAATGCAGTTGCATCAGAGGTTCTTTTCTCATACTGTGGATTTGTGCTGTGAACTGCATTATTCATCCTGCCGTGTCACAGGCTGTTCTTCCAGAAAGGCAGTTAATAATAAGCCGCAAGCATCTAAAATTCAGGATAGCATTAACTTTTCATGTTTTTTCTTCCAATAACCTGCCTGCTCAAATGACTGCCAAAGGTCAGGCAGGTAATCTGAGGCGGCTTTGCATTTGAGCCGGGTGGTCTGTTTGTCCCGCCCTCCACTGTTTAGCAGTCTATTTTTATTTATTTTTTTATTTTTTTATCCCAAACGGAAAAAAAAAATGTTTTACGGTTTGTGTGATCTCTGAAAATGAATTTAAAGGCTGAAGGATTCCAGCACAGGGTAACTTTTAACGTAGACTCTAGAGAGAGAGAGAGAGAGAGAGTGTGCGCGTGTGCTTGTGCGTGTGCGTGTGCGTGTGCGTGCAAAGGCAATAGCAACAGCACAGCCGGCAAGCGATGGGCCTCTAAGGGCTGATAATGAAATAATGAGATTTTAATTAGACACTTGAGCTCCCTCACCTTTTTTCTATGACTCAACCCAGCACACCCTCACATCCCTCCAGTAGAATCCATGTCCTCATCGAGATTAGTCAGAGTTGTTATTTTTTGCATCAGGGGATGGACTCCGCTTTCTGAGATCACTGACAAACCTGGGGTTGTGACTGATGGATCAGCGCGCTGCCACAATAGCGCCTCGATTCAGCACACTTGCAATGTGCGCAGGGACATTCTGGACATTCCCGTTTATCAAGATGTCACGGCCCGCCAACGGCTGCGGATCTAAAATTAAACGGGAATCATGGGGATGAAGAATTTAAAACAAGAAAATAAATAAATAAATGACCCCTGAGTGAATCAGAGACATGGTGAATTGAATTAAATTGTGTTTAGCATTTATACTTATTGATTATATTATCATATTATTATTCTCAGCTGATCTAAAATTAAACGGGAATCATGGGGATGAAGAATTTAAAATAAGAAAATAAATAAATAAATTACCCCTGAGTGAATCAAAAACACGGTGAATTCAATTACATTGTCTTTATCATTTATACTTATTAATTATATTATGATATTATTATTCTCACCTGCTATTGTATGGTATAACTTACTGACTGGTTTTTGCACTAATATGTACAGAAAACTTAGCTGCTAATGTTCAAATTCAAATTCCATATATTTATACATTTCAGGTTTTATGCTGTTAAACATCTGTCATCTTTTCACCTCAGTACCAGTTAATTGTATCTGCGTACACTTTATACCTTATAGTTTAATTTTCATTGTTTGTTATTGTGCACTTTACTGTTAATGAGCACTCTTGTTAATGTGCATTCTTATTTTCTTAATTTCGTGTCACTGTGGGAAAGTGAGAAATGTCTTCTCAATTCCGATGTATGTCTTGTTCATTTGGAGAAATTGACAATAAATCTGACTTGGATTATGTTACATTATTATTTACAATTTTTTGTACTGTCGGCAAGCTATAAAGCAGGCTGCATGGAAACAGTGGAGCGTCTGCAATTCTTGAATTAATTGAATTAATCAATCTTAATTTTTATTTAGGATTAAACCAAACAAATATTTTCTGGATATCAAATGGGATGGTTTAAATTCTTATGAAAGTGTCGCTGATGATCCAAAGCTGAATCCACAAAGATGGTCAGTAACTTCACGAGACTGGGTTTCCATCTTAGCCTGTTAGATAAATACCATAATATTTTAATCAGGTCTCAGTTTAGTTGCAATAAATAGATAATGTGCATCATTTCTTCTACCTGCATTGGTTTGGTGCAGATGATTTGCTCTTCAGTTCCCTGTCTCTGGTTTCGTGCCTCCAAGGGTTTATTTAATGTAAAATTCCTATTTAAATTATATCCGTACACAACTGCACACACAAAAAAAAAAAAACCTCCGCTGTTACTTAGTTTGATTTTACTATTTAATGTAACCGTGCACTTGATCGCTAATTTGCACTCTATTATTATTATTATTTTGCCAATTTCATGTTACCGCGGGATTGTGAGAAACAGCTTCTCTATTCCTCTGTATGTCCAGAGAATGCGGTGAAATTGACAATAAGGCTGACTTTGACTATATTCACGCATGAATCGATAAGCAAACGCTATTCCTGATTTACTTCACTTTTTTGTCAATCAGGACTACATCGAAACAGAGCGTCTTCTATGCGCCGACAATGTCAACAAGGAGGCGTTGCTGTCTTACGCTCGCGAGGCCGCTGACTTTGGCACCAACTACCAGCTGCCGTCTCTGGACTACGCCATCAACCACTACGGCCAGCCGGACGTGGCTATGTTCGACTTCACCAGCATGTACGCGTCGGAGAACGCCGCCTTGATCCGGGAGAAACGCCAGCACCAGCTCGTGGTGGCGCTGGTAGGAGACAGTCTGCTAGAGGTACGGGAGGTCGAGACAGGGTGTGTCGTTTTTTTGGTCCAACTTCGCCGGTCGGCTCGTTTGGTTATGGGTTTGTCTGCTGCTCGCAGCCCTTCTGGCCCATGGGCACCGGCTGCGCTCGTGGGTTTCTGGCAGCTTTCGATACGGCTTGGATGGTGAGGGGCTGGGCTCAGGGCAGGACCCCCTTGGAGATACTAGCCGAGAGGTTTGTCCCTTATCTTCCAATAAGAAAAATCACATTAATTATAATATACTTTTGGAGTTTTCACTAACTTAGACGATGTGGACGATTGACCCGTCTGTGTGTTGACCAACCGTCTCTCCTCAGGGAGAGCATCTACCGGCTGCTGCCGCAGACCACCACTGAGAACATCAGTAAGAACTTTGAGCAGTACAGCATCGACCCGGCGACACGCTACCCCAACCTGAACTCCAGCTGCGTGCGTCCCCACCAGGTCCGTCCCGTGTTAGAACATTCGCTCTTCGTCAGACTATTACATCCGGCTGTCAGGATGCTCAAGACCCTCCTCATTCTCCCACTCCCCGGATGCCGAACTCTCCCCCCACTCTCTACTGGACTCTGATTATATATCGAGACATTACCACTTTTTTTTGCACTATTGCTACTTTGCACTGCCGCAGTGAAAACCATCATGCTGCTATTGAACCATATTCCATTATGGTACTACTGACTGACCTTAGCACTAAACCAGGGTTTGGCAACCGTTACTACTCAAAGAACCATTTGGACCCTTTTCCTCACAGTAAAGAAAACACTGGAACCACAAAACCCTTTTGAAATTTTTAATTCAAATATTAATATTAATTTAAGAGATAAAAATTAATTCATTTTAAAATGAATTAACACGGCATATAAATTTTTTTTTATGCCTTTATGCCATGTGTAAACAAAATATGTGTTGCATTTTTTTAAATCAATGAACAACTGCAGAGACAGCGAAATTACATTTCTGCATGCAACAAAACATTTTGAACTCTGAAAAAAAGATGTTGGGTTGAAAGATACTTTTAGGCAAAATACTAAATGTCTATTTGAGTCTTTCTTGTAGTCATGAAAAAAAGCCGAACTTAAATTATCCATCGGGGGGGGAAACCAAAAATGCCGTCCTCTCTCTGTGAGCTGTCGTCCTTTCACTGGTGCCTGCAGTCAGCTGTCAACCTGAATGATAAAAGGTCAATTTCACTGAACAATGACAAAATATGAATAGATGCAAAATGATAGGCAATTAAAATATTTATAACACTTGGTTAATTTGATTTCTGCTCCTGAACCTCAGCGCACAGTGTCTGCATATCAGGGCTGTTTACCGTCAATCTTCATCCTCACACAGGATTTTAAGCTCTCATCTGTGAGGCATGCGCGATGTTTGCTTTTAATAAAGTTTATGCAACAAAAATATTTTGACTCGTTTTATTTAGATGTTACAAGATTGCCGTAATCTTCAATTTTAAAATTACATTTTAAAAATGAACAAGCTAAGACAAAATAAATTTTAATTAAATACTCGTTAACTATTGTCAATAACCACAGGGAGCCAAATCAGAGGGATCAAAAGGCCGCGTTCGGCTCCGGAGCCGCGGGTTGTCAACCCCTGCACTAAACTTTACGAAACACAAAACCTGCTGCTGCTGTTCTCTCATGCCATCAAATATCCGTTTGTATATGCTTGCGCTTCACACCTCATAGTTTAATGTTTTCTGTTTAATACAACAATGCACTTTACTGTGAATTTGCACTCTATATTAATTTTTATTTTGCTAATTTCACGTCATCCTGGGTTTGCGAGAAACGTCTTTTCGATTCCTCTGTATGTCCAGTGAATGCGGGGAAATTGACAATAAAGCTGACTATGACTTTTGAAGACTGAATCCTCTAAGATGTTCTCTATCGTCATCTGCGATGACACTTTTTCACTTCCTGTCTGCCAGGTGCACCACTTGTTCATTGGCGGTGAGCAGGTCGTGTGTTCCCTGGAGAGAGGGGGTCCCATCGGTAGATCTGTCAACGTGTCCAGAGGAGGTGAGTTGAAAGAAACCGAGAAACACGCATCAAGTACAAACTCCTATCTTTTTCTTGATGTCATAAGATTGAAATATTAAAGTGAAATACGGCAATCAGTTAGAAAGTATGGACAATCTGATGATTGCATAACAACTGATTGCAACCGACGGGCTTTGGACCATTTGGTACTGGAACGCAAAGCAAGAATAAAGTTGTTTAAAATTATTTTTGTTTGTCTTCCAGGTATTTTATTTTGAAAAATTGCGCTCGACTTAGTCAAAGGGTTTTTGTGCAAGTAAATCGGGCAAGCTAACCTTCGCTAAATTGCCCCTCAAACAAAGGGGGAGAGCTTAGACGAGACACCTGAAGGGTCTCAGAATGCCAGCAGAAGAACTGGATTTAAAAATAAATTCCAAGATTGCTACTTAAACGCGTTCATTGAAAAACAAAAAAAGAGCCCCCTCAACCCCCCGATAAACTGGCAACCCCCGCGATAAACTGGCACTAAAAAAGTTGGGGGCCACTGAGATGAAGAAGAAATGTATTGTCAGATTAGAAGACCACAAAATCAGCAAATTTTACCACTGCATTGAAACCATTAGGGATGCACCATGACTAGCAGGCAGAAAAAAGCGAAAAATGACTCAAAACATAACAAAAAAAACTATTAAAATTATTACATGTCAGCGTTTGTAAATGACTTGTTTTATTTAAACCTTTATTTGTTTTTCCCTCTGTCATGTTAAGTTAGTCAGAATCAGACATTTTTGGTTTTGTCTGTTTAACGTCCTATCTACTCAACCTGTAAAACCTGCTGGGTCCTGACAGCCCGCTGTGGCGTGACCGGCTGACATCATCACCTGAGAGGAAACAGTACACCTGACAGCAAAGGCTGGATCACATGACACCTCATTGGGTCAAACATACAACATCTGACCTACTCATGACCAAAAAGTGGTTACCGGAGAAGCTGAGTGCTTTGGTGCTCAAAACACTGGTGTAACTGTAGTTGCATTAGTCGGCGTCCATCTTTAAATGGCGGTATTGACAGGAAGTGGCGTGCGGTTTTTGTCCGCAGAGGCGGAGGTCCGTCCCAGCCGCCTGCTGACCTGGTGCCAGAAACAGACCCACGGTTACCGTGGCGTCAGCGTCACCAACCTCACTTCCTCCTGGAGGAGCGGCCTGGCCCTCTGCGCCCTCATCCACCGCCAGAGACCTGACCTCATGTACGGCACACACACACACACACACACACACACACACACGAGGTGATGACGTTATTTAATTAACATGATGATATTGTTGTTCATACTATTTGACGTTTGGATTTCAAATAATCACGTTAATTTCTCGCCAACGATCAGGAGCACATTTCCGATACATATCAGATATAATCCACAAGAGATTACAAAAAAAATCTAATTATTTCACAAGATTTCCAAAAAAGGAGAAACGCACGACTTTAATATCAGAGGGGAAATCCCCTAAAAAATCAGCAAAAATATCTGAAAAACCCTAGGAATATCTTTGAAAAATTATAATTAGTCATAATTATTATTTGGATTAGTAGAATTTTATTTTGTTTATCTCATCAAATGTAAGTGAGAAGTTTAATGCTGCATGTTCCTTTTAAAGCATCTCCTTTCAAACAGGTCACTCAAACCGGAAAGTCTTAGACCTGAGTTTCATCTGTCGGGTACTTAACGTGGAGCAGTCAGATAGTTCTCACACACACACGGCCTAGAGATCCTATAAAAGTGTCAGACAGATTGCTTGTGATGACATCATTGTTGTCAGGCCGCCTGGTGTCGTAATCTAGAATAAACAAACCGCCCATTGCTGTCTCAGCGCCGAGCCGTGATTGAAACCCTCACTCAGCGGAGGCAAAAGGACAGCTTCCCGAGGATTTATATCTCTGGCTTGTGAACGATCAGGCTCTGTGTCTGTTGGAGAAATTCAGGGAACAATCAAATTCATCAGATTTTTTTGAATCTATTTATTTATCTATTTATTTTAAATCTAGTTCAGACAGCGTAAAGAAATCTTCAGGAAAATTGTTTAGAACTCTTTAAGCAACAATTTGAAGGAAGCATGGATTTGGCAAAGCAAATGATAGAAAAAAACGTTTGATCAGCAAGAAAATGCATACAGTTCGGTTGGAAAGTTGAAATTGTATGATATTTTTGATTAAAACTATCCGAAGACAGCATTTTAGTGCCCTCATGGGTAATTGAATATTTCTGAGGAAATTTATTTAGATCTCTATTAGCATCAATATGAAGGAAACATTAATTTGATGAAACAAATTAAAGAAATAGATCTTAAATTGGCAAGAAAGTGCATTAAGTTCAGCTGCAAAATTGAAATTGTGTGATATTTTTGCTTAAAACTAGCCCAACACAGCATTTCAGTGACCGTGCGTGGAAATGAATATTGTCTACAAACTGGACCGGAATGATTTTCAAAATGAAGGACCAAAAGTTTGTTTCTCAAAGTTCTCCTGGATTAGGTCTTATTGACTGATTACCTAAAGGACATTGTGTCTCACTCTCATTTTGTTTTCTTCTCAGTGATTTTGAGTCCCTGAATGAGGAGGACGTGGCGGGAAACAATCAGCTGGCGTTCGATTTGGCCGAGCAGCACCTCGGCATCCAGCCAGTGACGACGGGGAAGGAAGTGGCCGCCGAGGCAGAACCGGACAAACTGCTGATGGTCCTCTATCTGTCCAGGTTCTACGAGGCATTCAGGAACTCGCCAGGAAACAACGGTCAGTCCGCATTGTATTTTTTCAACGCCGTGAAGTTCAAGTCAAAGTCAGCTTTATTGTCAATTTCACCACATGCACTAGACATTCAGAGGAATCGAGATGGCATTTCTCACAAAATAGTAATATAGTGCACATTAACAGGAAAGCACACAATAGAATATTAACCTTTAAACTATAAAGTGCACATTGATACAATTTTGTGGTACTGAGGTGAAAGGATGACACAGATTTAACAGCATTAAAAACCTGAAGTGTATAAATAAATGTAATTTGAATTTAAATATAGAGAGTAGCAGTGGAGTTTTCTGTGCAGTTTAGTGCAAAAACCAGTCAGTAAGTAGTACCATACAGGTGACAATAATAAGATTATGAATAAGTATAAATAATAAAAACAATTCCATTCACTGTGTTTCTGATTCACTCAACCATCATTCATTTATTAATTGTATTATTAAAAATTCTATATCCCCATGATTCCAGCTTAAATTTAGATTAGGTGAGAATGATAATATGATTATATAATTCATAAATATAAACGATAAACACAATTCAATTCACCCTGTTTCTGATTCACTCTAAACTTTGAGTATTGCGATTAGCAGCAAAATACCTTGTCAAAGTTTGTGTGTCTATGCCTGTCCAAAACTATGGTAAGGTCCTCCCACAAATATGTTCAAAAAATACCTTAAAATAGTCAGCGACCTTCTTGCGATTCAGCGAGAACGTATCAGAAATATCAGACTTTTGAAAATTAGTTCAATTTATCCCAGTTTACTCTGAATATCGAGATGTTGCATTCTTTTCATAACCATTTACGTAAGAATGGACGTAAACAACTCATTATTTCTTTTTTGGGGGGGGGGGCGTTGTTGTAACTCTTGATTTCAGTGTTGCTATGGCAGCGCACTGATTTTTTTTTTTTTCTTTTTTTCCATTTTACTTGCCTTTCATTTTGACGTTTGTGGAAAACATACTAAAGTATCGTTTTATGAATTGATTATATTAATATTGCATCATTGGGCAACGCGGCGCAGTGGTTTGCGCCTCCACCTCATAGCAAGAAGGTCCCTGTTTGGATGAATGAATGAATGAATCACTTTATTAATGCATCAACAGTCCGGCCCAAAAAAATAAACTATACATGGCTATTTGTTGATATTAAATTAACTTCAGAAAATAATCAACACAGAACATTGTGATACCACAGCAAGCTGTGAAAACAGGGGATGTCATTGCTCAGCAATGGCCAATGCCAATCCCTGGACGTCGGCTAATAACTGCCTGCAGGAGCTTCAGTATTTTGTACATGATGTAACCGCTGGTGGATCATTTTTGCTGATAATCAGTTATTTTTGGAGCAGTAAATGCTATTTTCGATTTGAAATTTAAGTCTGGGATTTAGTTTTTCAGTTGTTTTTTTTTCCCAGTCTGTTGTCTAGCTTGGGTATTTTTTTCAGTTAATTTCAAATTCTTTTTGGTTAAATAAATTCTTTTGCTTTGTCCTTGACCCAACCCCTGGATGTTCCATGAAGTTGTTTGTTTTGAGCGAGAATGGCTTTTCGCTGCGACCCCTCAGGGCCTGAGTGAGCTCTCTGAAGTAATAAAACCAGGGTCTGTGACCACACACAACTTGCCTTTTTATTCATTGAGATCATACTATTTTCAAGATGATTTGAAGGAGTGAATAAAAAGAACTGATGCTAATGGATGAAATGTAGAACCACTCGTAACCAAGGTAATTGCGGCTCGCAGACCAGCATATCGACTGCAGCTCCATGAGCTGGAGCTGCGTGTTACACAACCCCAGCCGAGCGTCCAGGTTACTTCCTGCCAGGGACGCAAGTGGTATGTGTGCTAAATCTGTTGAAGCCGAATCCGGGAGCCTCGGATCCTGTAGCGGCAATGCTCCAGCTCCAGCTGCAGCCACGTTTCCACCTCTAATGTGTTTTTTAACTCCCAATGTGTCGTGCAGACCTCTTTGTCGGCCACATTGCTCTCATCACAGAGAAATACAGCCCTCCCTTAGAAGTTTCCAGGAAAACAATTTACCTTCAGTGAGCCATTTTCACAGCCCATTTAGTGGAGATTTACTTTCGGAGCTGATAGAGGCTGAAATGTGTTTGGTCACGTGGATATTTTTAGTTGTCGTCGTTCGATCCGGGCGGTAAAAAAAAAGTCTGCAATGAACTCTTAAGTGCCTTAGAGAATGTTAGCGGTTTTACAAATGCGTTGACTATATTCACCTTCTTAAGGCTGAAAAATATTACCGCGGGCAACTCCAATCCCTTTGAATTTCTGAATTCTAAGGGAAAGAATATGATGCAGGCCACCAGGAAGGGGATTGAGAATCATCAGACATTCAGCCTCCATTGTATCTTGTATTATTGCAGTCCAAAGATAAATAATGTGTTGGATTGATCCACTTGAACCACCTTCTTATATGTTTAGTCTACTTAAAATACCGTATGAGCAAATGACAAATAAATCAGTTTTAGAGGCATAATGTGAAATGTTTATGATGTTACGGCATCCTTGTAAATTATTGTGTGGGCATCTCACCAATTGCTCAGAGCTGTGGATTGTTGACTGGAGGTGTGAGGAGGATGGGGAGTAGCGTCCCATGATAGATAGTGTATCATCTTTATATATATGTATGTATGTATGTATGTATGTATGTATGTATGTGTGTATGTGTGTGTGTGTGTGTGTGTGTGTATTTATTTATTTATGTATATGCACATGCGTGTGTGTGTGTGTGTGTGCGTGTGTGCGTGCGTGCGTGTGTGCGTGTATGTGTATCGTAATGCAAACTTCTGGTGTTACCTTCCAGGTTTTAGAGCATCTGACGAAAACACAGACGAACCGTCAGCTAATGGCCTGCCTCAACCCAGGAAGAGGATGCCCAGGGTACAGTCAAATACTGTCTCCTTGCTCAATTGTTTCCTTCAATTTGTTTTTGCCTTGTCGCATTTGTTTGTATCTTTATGGCAATTATTCAACAAGGTCTATCCAAGCACCCCACAAAACAGTTGGCCAATAGGTTAAGTGAAGCAAATATAGTGTCAAAGCATCCCTTCTGATTCAGGTGCCCTCAGAGTGAGTCCCGACACATGCACAAGTAAGATAAGATAAGATAATACTTTATTGATCCCCATAGGGGAAATTCGGGTGTTGCAGCAGCAACATTAGAGGGAAAAGAAAAAAAAAACAACAGGATATATATATATATATATATATATATATATATATATATATATATATATATATATATATATATATATATATATATATATATATACACACACAATATACACATTCACATATATACATACATATTTACACATAGATAGCACAAAAAAAAGAAAAAAAAAAAGAGAATTGGGTAACGGAGTGATGGGGTGGCAGTAGCACAGATGCTCCCCAGGCAGTCAGAGTTGTGTCCCGTCCAGACTGCTGTTATACAGAGTGACTTGGACATTACGATTTAATCACAGTTTAGGACTAGGAAGACAAAAATGATAGATTTCAGAGCCAGCATGAGTCAAGCTTCATCTTTCTTTTTTCGCAGGATGACAAAAAAGTGGAAGAAGACTCCGTCAACAAGAGGAGACGAAAGGGCGACTGTTACCTCACAGAGGTGAGGTGATCTAAGGAAGCAAAATCGATGTAGCTCAGCTCAAATCTGCCCGTCGCAGTATAAACACGGATGTGTGGTGTATCTCTCAAGTCTTCGTTGCTTTTGTTTTTGCATTTCCTGCGCCCTTGACTTGGCACCAGTTGTCCTGTCACAGCGCGCCCTCCACAGGCGACGGCGTGGAACTGCGGGAAAATAAAGTCCGCTCGATGGCAACTCAGTTCCTAGCCAAGTTTGAAGAGAACTCGTCAACGGGGAAGACACACGGAAGGGTGAGAGTCTGGCAGAAAGATGATCGCCGGTGTTTATGAATTTTTGGGATCAATTTCTGGAGAAAAAAAAAAAAAAAAAAAAAAATCATTCTGGAACAGAAAGACTTGTTGGAATACTGTCTTGCGAAAAGCCTTGCATGACATCATCTCAGCTGGTAATTTGTTTTCTTTGTTCTACACTTTCAAGGTTGCTACTTATGGCGTGTTGAGTGATCACCGTGGCGATGAGCGACAGTGAAAGAAGTGTTTGAAACCTACAGGTTTATTCTTGTCGGGTTTACATGGGATGTGAATGAGATGAATTGACAGAAAGAAAACTAAGAGTTGACGTCTCATCGAAATCTTCTTGTCGTGGGAACTGGACTTGAATTTCTTCACTAAAAGACGTTTCACGCTTCCTCCGAGAGGCTTCTTCAATTCTTCTGTGGAGTTTCCCCACAGGGTTCCCTGCACTTTTCCCCAAAGTAGAACTGACGACCTGAAGACAACGCATTTTAGGGGCGGCGTGACGCAGGAGTGTAGAGTGATCGTACTTGGAACCGAACATTCCTGGTTTTTGGCTCCTCTTAGTGTGTGTCGAAGTGTTGTCGAGCAAGACACTGAACCCGTAATGGATGCCCTGGCGTCACTAGATGGCAGTCAACTGCTCATGGTTCATCCAAGATGGGTGAAAGGCAGAGAGGGAATTTCCCGCAAGGGATTCCTAAAGTATAATATCTAAAATGAGAATACAATGGAAAGTATATGGAAATCAAATATTAGATAAGATGAGATGTACTTTAATGAAACCGTGATTGGGAAATTGTTTAGCAGCAGCAGCAAGACATACAAGGACAAGGCTGTGACAAGCTAAAAATAAAAAAAAAATAAAAAAAAAGAAGTAAAATAAAGTAAACTCTGAAGTATAAGTATAATCTTTAAAAGAATAATAATAAAAAAATATGTCTACATATTTACCAATATAAAGGAAAAAAATAATGAACAAAGTGGCCAAGTGGCAATGTGAAGTAGTGCAGTAAGTGATTGCGGTGAGTTATTGTATTATTGTATATAGTTATGGCATGAGGAAGGAGAGATTTCCCGTATCTTTCTGTTCGACAGTGGAGCTGTAACAGTGGACAGTGCTGGAGAAGCTGCTCCGCCATGTCTCCAATATCTGTTGATGATAGATCTCACTTTCGACCCCCTGGTCCCATCAAACAACATCTTCAAGTGGAGAAATACAAGTCCAGTTGCCACGACAAGAAGATTGCGACAAGAGTTCACCATGACCTGGATCACTGAGAACCTCCGCAGTCAAGTTGACATCTTGGCATGTTCAAGTTGTCATTCCATCACAAAAACTACAAGCAGTACTCCAGTGTCCCTCACTTGACTCCCCTTAATGCCGGTCCAATCTCAAGGTGTCCCAAACCCTAGTACTTCCACATCTCGAGGTCCTTCACGTGGCTCAGAAACTTTGACGCGGCTTCATTGGCCTTGCAGTCGGCCATCTTGCCTCTGGAAGGTTAGAACCCACTACCGAATTCTGGGATCACAGAACGTCAGGACGGTGTTTGTGCTGCTGAGTCGTTCACTCAGGCGTTAGAAAAGACATTTTTTATGTTGAAAGATGAGTTTTGTGACATTCTCAACCCTCCTCTTTACTTTTTATTTCCTTCCAGCCCATCTCGTTCCTGTTTGCCTCCCCTTTAGTTCATTTTCCTTTCCTTTCTTTCCCCACAATTAGTCTTGCGAGGACCAACATGATCCGTCCTTCTCCCCCACATCTCCCTTCTCAGATGAGGATGAGGAGGAGGAGAAGGGTGAAAACCTTCGCTTTGCAAAGCCAAAGGATGTTCCCCCTCCTCTGACTCCCTCCCGTCCTAAGTGGGAGGTATGCTTCCTCCCCGGCTCTTATGGATGTGATTATAGAGTTGCAGCTCCTTTGTTTACCCAGCCATGCATATACTGGAAATGTCTAGCGTTCAAAAAACCACCACATTCTTTGACTTCCTTCATTTCCTTCTCCCTGTTTTTCTCCTCAGCCGTCTGTCTACCTCCGCCTGCTGGAGAATCCCACCTCTGTAGCTCAGCAAGCCACTTTCCTCTGTTCCCCACGGCGCTCTAGAACGAGCAGAAACAGTCGGTCTCCCTCGCCCCCGTACTCCAAAAGCCCATTACTCTCCCCCGACCCGTACCTGAATGAACAGCATTCCCCACAATGCACCTCACCCGACCTGACCGCTAGTAATTTATCAGCCCTGGGGTCTGAAGTTTCCCTACATTGGGAACAGGTGAATTCATGGTCATTTTGTGTTTGCTGTGGCCATAAACCAAAGATAATATAGCTATTTACTTTCGCCCTTTCCCAACCGCCCCTGCAGACTAAGACCCAGAGACTTTCCACCACAGAATTTACCAGGAGAAGTATAAAGGAGAGAGCCGTCCTGCTTTCCTCCTTGTTTCCCGACTCCCAGAAAGCTGCTCTCTCCAATCCAAAGGTTGCATATCGGCCCGAAAGTGTGAGCGTCTTCTTGTTTGACTAAAATCACAGCTTGGATTTAACACAAGGCGTGCCACGATATACTTTTATTAATCTATCATATATGTAATTATATCAACCATTTTAACTATTAATTTCCAAATTATGTTATATAAAAACACTATCTGCTGTGTGACCCCATCCAGGATGGACAGATAGGAGTTTGACGGTTCAATTTTTCTTCAGGGTTTTACAAACACTATCTTGTAGGTTTTGAATGAAGCATTGCATTCACAATACATTTTATTTAAAACGAGAATAGAATAGAAAGGTAGGAGAAAATGAAATATTTGTTACTGATAAAATTCACCGTGAACCCCCTAGTCCGTTCAAACAGAAACACATGGCAGTTGATTTTCATAAACACCTTCCTCGTTTTCCGACGTCTTATTCACCGAATCCATTCATGAGCCCTCACTAATTATTTGTTCCTGGTTTTTATTAACTACTGTCTTTGCTTATTCACTCTTTCTTGAAGTGGACAGGGAATCACTTTTTTTTTTTTTTAAACTTGACCTCCTTTTTGCACGGCACGTTCATTAATTGTGTTCTACAAATGTTGAGATCCATTCGTCTGTATCCTCCCAAATACTTCTCTTTAATATCTGACTCGTGGGACTATCGTCCCTTTTCCGTTCTTCTCCTCTTCCCTGTCCGCCTGCTGTGTCTTAAGATCTCTGTTTACCCTGCGGTCCACCCCGTCCCCGACCCCGCTGCCCAGGCCGGCTTCTCCTCGGCCCCCCTTCACACGGCCAGACACAAGGATAAGGGAGACGCCTCTCCTCCCTCTTTGTGCACGGACCGTCAAGAGCAAAGCGACTCCTGCCCTTCAATTCAGCCGAAGTCTTCCTTCTCTGACGAGATTCAGGAAGTGGCTTCGATGCTCGCGGCGATTCGATGTGAAAACGGACACGGCGTCCTCCCCTCCCATCTAACTCCTGAAAATAACGCACTAAAAGATTACACTTCCTACAAGTTAAAGCCGGAAAAAGTACAAAGACGGGGTCAGGAGACACCTGAAGGCATTGGATGTGATGAAAAGAATCAAGTGCAGGTAAACCAGTGCCAGACTTACCAGGATAGCAGTACCTGTTTTTTATTACCGTAATTTTCGGACTATTGAGTGCACCTGAATATAAGCCAAACTCGAAGAGAAAAAAAAATAAAAAATCTTTCAAGGCGTGTGAAAAAAGTACTGGAAATTAGGGTAGTATTTTTGAATACCTAGCCTAAAAGCTCACAAAAATTGCCTCTTAACTCAAATAATTCACCTATCTTGACTGCCTTGAGGTTATACATTTCCCCTAAGATGTTGTTCGCGGTTCAGTCCTGCCGAGCCCGCAAATGGACAGCATGATGATTCTAATAGTTCATTCTGGCATCTCAGTGCAACGGAAGCCACTCGAGTGAGAAACCCAGGAGACTCTCTCGGAAGCTAATAGTTGGCTCCCAGGGCCCGGCTGGAGCTGCAAGATACGATAAGGAGGTACCGTAAAGACCCCAAACCAGAAGCAGGTCACGGATTCTCATCTGTCCGTCCTCCCTCCCTCTAACTTGTGTCTGTGATTCCCGCCTCTGTATCCCGGCGCTCTCTTTAGCGTATAGTGGGGAAAGTTTCGTCTGCAATTGATGCTAAAGCTCAGGCGCTGGCCATCCTGTATGAGACAGACCACAGGCCCAACGCCACGCCGGTAAGACGCCCATGGTGGTTGCAGAGGAAGATCTAACCCCTGAGTGTTTGCATAAGCATTTCGTGCCGCTTTTGGATTTAAAACATTGTATTTGCACACGCAAATAAGCACAAGATAATAACATTTTTAAAACCTTTCGTAATAAATGTTAAAAATAAAAAAGCAAGGGAGAAAAGGCTACATCTAAAACAATCATTTGTTTCTCATCAAGAAAAAGGTAAATTTGACTGAACTCTTTTTTTTTTTCTCATGAGTATATGAATTATATTAATATTCACTTTTTTTTAACTTACATTTTAGTGCATTGCACTGCGGCTCTTGTGCAACTACAGCTTTGCTTTCTCACCGCTGCACTAACAGGCAGTATTTGCAAAATCAATCTTCACATGGTGTGTTTGCAGATGACATTGTGATCTGTAGTGAGAGCAGGGAACAGGTTGAGGAAAATCTTGACAGGTGCAGATATGCCCTGGAAAGGAGAGGAATGAAGGGTAGTCGCAGCGAGACAGAATATATGTGTGCAAATGAGAGGAACCCGGTGGAACGGTGATGCTGCAGGGAGTGGAGATCAAGAAGTTGGAGGATTTCAAGTACTTAGTCAAAAGTCCAGTGCAATGAAGAGTGTGGAAAATAGGTTCAGAAACGGGTTCTAGCAGGTTTGAATGGGTGGCGAAAAGTTTCAGGGGTTGTATGTGATAGAAGAATATCAGCCAGAATGAAAGGCAAGGTGTACAAGACAGCGGTGAACCAGCGATGCTGTATGGTTTGGAGACAGTGGCAATGAACAAAAGACAGGAGGCAGAGCTGGAGGTAGCAGAGAGGAAGATGTTGAGGTTCTCTTTAGGAGTGACGAGGATGGATAGGATCAGAAAAGAGTCCATCAGGGGGACAGCACATGTTAGATGTTTTGGAGAGAAGGTCAGAGAAGCCAGACTGAGATGGTTCGGTCATGTACAGAGGAGGGATAGGGACTATATTGGTAGACGGATGCTGGGATTTGAGATGCTGGGCTGGAGGTCTAGAGGAAGACCGAAGAGCAGATTTATGGATGTCGTGAGAGAGGGTATGACTAAGTTGGTGTGAGAGATGAGGATACAGGGAATAGGGTTAGATGGAAGGATAAGCCGGCAGAAGATGTATGTATGGATGGATGGAGAAGGTTGATTCGCTGTGGCGACCCCTGAAGGGAAAAGCTGAAAGGAAAAGAAGAGGATCTTAACATGGTGTGATTACAATGCTGCATCCACGCGTGAAACGGGAAAACCGATAAAATGACCGAATAACAGAAAAAAGCACAACGAGGTGATGTTGTGATGATAAAGCCTTAAAGAATGAAATAAACTAGATGGAATTATTTGGGTGTAAATTATGTGCCAACAATTACAGCATGCTTCTTTATTGTAAAGTCCCGATAAAAGCCAGCCTGAAATATTAAATTCATTCGTGGCAACTGAATTTGAATTTCTTCACTTGAAGATGTTTCACCCCTCATCTTCGAGGCTTCTTCAGCTCTGATGGCCTGTGGGGAGTTTCCGAATATACCTGCCAGGGTTGTCGGCGGGTCTAGGTTATGATGGCTTGTTATGCAAATGTGAGAATTGATCGGCAGAAACTAGGTCGAAGGGGGTTGTTTTGCTGGGGGGATTTACCTGGATTAGACTGAAAAGATGTCGCCAAATTTCTCAGAATATGAAACAAAGGAGCGAAACCTGTTGGATTGAGACTCATGCGGATGTTACTAATATTGCTCCTCAACTACAAATGCGTCCACAACCTGGCCCCTTCGAACCCATCACACCTCTTCATAACCTCCAGTCTGTCAGATCCGCAACTCAACTTGTTGATCCCCCTGCCTGCCTTTGTACGGAGCGCTCAGTCGCTCTGTACATCTCAGTTTAAATCGAAACTCAAACGGCATCTGTTCAAAAATGGGCCATAAGGTTACATGCGATGCTCTTTGTCTTGCGTCAATGTAGTAGTTTGTGCTGCAGTGAAAGAGGGTACAAACTGGACCAGCGATGGCGGTCGGGGAGTTCTTACCTGAAAGACTGGGCTTTTCTCACCACGACAGACAATGTGGTACGGGCATGAGATTAGACTTTGCCCGTTGCCGAGGGATGGTCCGTCCAAGTATGATTGTTTTTTTCAAAAGCACCCTCCTCCAGTCCAGTCCAGTCATGACCCCTTCTAGACCAGGAGCTCCAGACCGTCCCAGAGCTCAGCACAGATCCAGGCGTTTGTTGTCTTTTGCCGTTTTTTATGGAATGTTTTGCATCCCTGTTCCGTCCATTAACTCTAGTGAGAGAACAAATTATTGCCCATGCGATTTCTGACGTCGCCTGGATATTCTCTCCGTGTCATAAAAAACCGTTGGCTGTTAAATTGAAAGTTGATATTCGTGTATCTTTGGAGCACTGGTTGAACTCCAGTTTTTGTAAAATCTTATTACAGTCATATTAAACTTTTTCTTTGTCCATCCGATCGAGCCGGACTTAACAACTTTGTGTCAAAGCAGTCATGCAACATCAGTTTGGATTCAACATCCAGAGCCCTGGAGTCCTTCAGATGTACCTCGTTTTTCTAACGAAGTCTGTTTTCATAGAAGCTTCATAGGGATATTAAGTTGAAGGACATTTAATAATGTGAAAAAAAAACCCAACTTATTCCAAAGCCAAATGTTCTCACACAAGTTCTCTTGCTTGCGCACTAATGGCATCTTTCACTTTTTTCCCTGGTGGTTGTTTCATGTACAAACTGTTTGGAAGTTGTGTCTGACTCCTTCCCCTCTGCCTCTCAGTGCGTTGGCAGGAAGGACGCCCCCTGTGGCCTCGGCGGCAGTGACATTTGCCACTTTTGCGCCAGGCGGGTTTACGTGATGGAGCGCCTCAGCGCCGAAGGCTTCTTCTTCCACCGCGAGTGCTTCCGTTGTGACGTCTGCAACTGCACCCTCCGAATGGGGGGCTACACCTTTGACTCACGGGAGGGTAGGTCATTTATTTTTGTTCCACTTCAGAGAAATTATCAGGGCTTATCCAATTTTCTGAAATTGCAGGCCATCCTTGCAATCCTCAAATGGAATATATTTATATATTCCATATTTATATATTTGGCAAATTTGCTGTTTTTTCCTGATTAACTATGCATTTTTTCTTGTGATGAAAGATAATTTCTTGCAAAGATGAGTGAGTCACAGTTGATTAAAAGATGATTTTTGATTCTTTGCAAGGTTTTCTCCCTACAATGAAGATATTCAATTCTCGGCTATTATTTCAAGGAAATGTCTCACCGTAATGGCTATCTAAGCTACTTTATCTCTAACTGTCTTTCCAACCTTTCCAGCCAAATTCTACTGCAAGATGCATTACGCCCAGCGCCAGTCCAGCAGTTACCAGAGCAGGTTCAGGAGGAGAAATGTAAGAGATGCGTCATATATGTCTAAGTGTGCATGATAACAGCAAACCGTTAAGTTGGGACGTTGTGTAAAACGTAAATAAAAACGAAAATACGACTTGCAAATCACATTCAACCTATATTCAGTTGAATACACTCTAAAGACAATATATTTGATGTTCGATCTGTTAAAATTATTGTTTCCTTGCAAAAATTCACTCATTTTGAATTTGATGCCTGCAACACATTCCAATGGGGAATTAGAAACAGGCAAGTGTGGTAATTGGGTATAAAAGGAACATCCCCAAAGTACATGTGATAATATAAATAATAGTATATATGATAATAGCAATGATAGCCCAATAGTTTAAGAACATTTCTCTTTGTGCAATTGCAAGGAATTTAGGGATTTCATCATCTATGGTCCATAATATCGTCAAAAGATTCATAGAATTTGAAGAAATCTCTGAATTTGGGAATAACAAGAGCGTCCCACAAAAACTGCACTTTAACCAAATCTACCTCAGCATAACTCGGCGTTGTTCTCTGTGACAAATTATTTATAACCTTTTTAGAGTAACGGTATTTCAATGCTCTGTATGTGTAAACATATTGCAGTATAGACAAAAAGTCAATAAAGTTGACTTTGACTTCCATCATCTACGCTCCATAATATTGTCAAAACATTCAGAAAATGAGGAGAAATCTCAAGGCAAGGAAAAACAATTTTGAATGCCCATGACCTTCAATCCCTCAGATGGTTCTGCATTAAAAACCGGCATCTTCGTGTCAAGGATATTGCCATGTGGGCTCAGGAACATTTCAGACAAACCATTGTCAGTTAATACAGTTCGTCGCTGCATCTAGAAATGCAGGTTAAAGCTGTTCCATGCAAAGTGAAAGCCACCAAGAAACGCCACTGGCTTCTAGCCCGAGCTCATCTGAAACGGACTGATGTGAAGTAGAACAGTGTGCTGTGGTCTGATGAGTCTACATTTTATATAGTTTTTGGAAATAATGGACGTCATGCCCTGCGGGCCAAAGAGGAGAGAGGCCATCCGGTGCAAAGTTCAAAAGCCGGCGTCAGTGATGGCATGGGGAACTTGCACATGTGTGAAGAAACCATTTATGCTGAAAGTGGCATGTTTTTCCAGGGATGTCCCTGCTTATTTCAGCAGGACAATACCAAGCTACATTCTGCACGCATTACAACAGCTCGGCAGACTTGTGTCCTATTGAAAATGTGTGGCCGTGCAAAATACGACAACGGATTGTTGAGCAACTGAAGTTGTACATAAAGTAAGAATGGGAAAGAATTCCACTTGCAAACCGTAAACATTAGTGTCCTCAGTTCCATTAGGCTTATGGAGTGTTGTTAAAAGGAAAGGGGTTGTAACACAGTGATAAAAAAAATGCCTCTGTTCCAGCTTTTTGGGAATGTGTTGCAGGCATCAAATTCAAAAGGAATGAATATTTAAAAAAATATTAAAGTGTATCAGTTTGAGCATTAAATTCGTTGTTTCTTGGAGTGTATTCAACCGAATATTGGTTGAAAATAATTTGCAAGTCATGGTATTCTGTTTTTATTTACATTTACACAACTTCCTGACTCCATAGGACATGGGGTTTGTTGGTGTCCTAAATGCAATTCAAAATTGTATATTTTCATGTTAATGTCATGCTAATGTTACTGTTTGCAATGGTGTATATCCACAGGACGACCTCCGCCACGCCCCTCCCTCAACGCTGGACAATGGCAGCTGCATAGCGAGCAGTAGCGCCCAGGCTTCCCCCCCAGGTACCCTGGTTTCCTTGCTTAGGCGAGGCCTGAGTTGGCCACGCCGCGCCGGCCGGGCCGTGTGTGTGTGGCCCCGGCGGCTGATGGGCAGTGTGTGTGATTGTTTGGCAGCAGCGGGTTCCCACGTCAGCAGCTGCTCGAACGACTACGTGTTCCTTTTCGAGCTGCTGAGCCTGGGCTGCCCGCTGCTCTGCATGATGCACGAGGTGCTGGGACAGATGAGCCGAGAGCCCGTCGGCCTCCAGCTCGTATGAGATCCAGGAACAATCTCAATCCGTGCGGTTTTGCACTAAATTCAATAGAAAAAAAGGGTTGAGAAAATAAAAGGTACACCAAATATTTGCTGTATTTCCTACATGTGTTGAGGTTAACGTTTTAAGCGGCCAAAGCATTTTCATCAAGCAACTCCAGCTGTTAAACTGAGTACTTGGTTTGGTTTGACTGTAATGTTGCATTATTATTGTATTGAAACACACGGCACAACTATTAAAATTAGGGCTGGAACATGTATGATTTTCGGTTGAATTTTTCTTTTTTTTAAATTGATATATAATATTTCTGTATCCATTATAAATGGAGAATTTTGTTAACAGTCCAGTAGTTAGCAGTTTTTTAAAGATATTTTATTTATTTATTTAGCAAAGTTGTCTAAAATTCTGCAAGAAATGACAAAATAAGAGGCCTTAAAAATCCTTCAATTGGCTGTGCAATGAATGTAAAATTGGCCCCAAAAAAATCACTTAGGTTTTGAATATGCCGTTAAAGTTAAATTTATCCAAGAAATGTATTTTCACATTTTTGCTTACCTGTATGTTTGTATATGTGTTCTTCCACACCAAAGAGGCCACCATTAAGTGCAACCATATTAAAAAAATGCCTTCTGAATATCATGATGGAGTGTCACACGGTCCAGCCCTAATTTCTGTAAAGTTGTCACAAACAAAATCCACAGTATGTACTAGGGAATGACGGGCCAGTCAAACCCTTCTGAATGCGTCTCACGCCGGCTTGTTCCAGGCTGCTTCGACTGCAAGACACAATCCTAACACACTTTTAAGCGGCGCAGCTACAAGAGTATACGTTTGGATTGGGTCCGATTTTCATATTTTGATTTCCAGCGAAGACTTTGACTTCTCCAAAATAGTCAAGAAGCAGTAAAGTAACCTGGAACATGTCCCCCTGACTCTAACCATGAACGCTTTGGAGGGTTTTGGTTTGTTCTCCAATCAACGTAGCGTGGATTTAAATATGATAACGTGTGTTGCATCTTGAACGCACCCCAGAGATGTGCAATGGAAATGCCAAAACAGTATATTATATATACAAAACGTTTCTAAAAGTACTTTTTTTTTTTTTTTAATACTTGTTTTGGATCTGTGTTGTAATCAAGTAACGGAGTTATTTTAATTCAACGATGATTTTTGGCTTAGCATTTTGGTTTTGAACAAAATCTGGAAAGCAGAAATGATGAGCAGTACATTTACAATTTTCTATTTTGACAAACAAACCGCTGAATCCACAAATTCTACAATAACAGCATGCTATTAAACATTCGTTGATATCGTAAGAATCAATGAAATAAAATTCAACATTGAGAAAAGCCATTAATTGTTTATTTTAAAGTATTAATATTTTATTCAAGTGTTTATCATTTTTTTAATGGTACTATTAAAGGTACTGCAGTCACACTTTATTAATGAAAGAATCTCTTCCTGCTTTCATCAGTTACAGACATCTAGAAAACAGTTCCAGATAATATACTTAAGAAACTAGCAAATAGATTACTAAAACTTATGGGTGTATATTTATGCATGTGATTTCGACATTTAGACCTGTACTGCCAATGTTTAGCCTCTTTTAATGCATGCATTCTAAACCTGTTTTTTATTAAGTTGTATTACTTTATCGAAAAGAAAACGCATTAAACAGTTGCTTGTTTTGGGGACCGAATCTCAAGCGAGAGCTTTTTATGCCTTACAAATTGAATTCTGGCACAGCAATTAAAAAATAAAACTATTGCAACTACTTATATATCACCTACTATGTTTATTAATGGAATAACACTTTAGTTCTGCTTGATAGCGTGCAGTTACTATCATGTTACTGAAGGGGTTATATTCTTGACTAAGTGAAATTATCTCACGTTTTTCCTCAAGCATTGCAGCGGATTCTTTTCATGTTGTTGTGCAAATTTGATTTCGTTATTGAGGGATTGAGTTCTCATTCTTTGGTTTAATTTGTGTAGAATCGGGGTTAAGATAAGAAATGCAGGGACCTGTCTGATTAGTCCTCATTTTTTTTTTCACTTCGATGTATCATTTTAAGAAGTTTCCTGCCAACAGACCCTTTTTCTGACTATTTTCTGCACTTATTTTCCTATTTTTCTACTTTCCTGCCCGCATCCCTTTTACTTTTTCATTTTCTGTATCTCATTTCTTGTTCACTTGATTTTGTTCGGTCTGTTTCAAGTTTCCAGTGCAGTGCCCACTAATTGGCCGATTACTGCCAAAAGGGAGGGAGACAATGATCCCCCTTTTATTATCTATAAGATGTTGTGTTGACGCTTCTGCATCGGCTGTTTTTTATTTACCTTTCCACTTCTAATAATTAACACCGACCTTCATTAAGCATCATCACCTTCGTGTTCAGCACGTTGCGGCAAGTAAAGGCGTTACGTGTTGTATCTGTTTATCCAAATGGACTTTGATTACTAGACAAACTGCAACCAATCCATGTGCTCTTAATGATGTATTGGGAATTATTTAATATAATTATAATATAATATATATCTGTCTATTTTCTAATTGACCTAAAGGTCCAGCAAAATGATGAAATTAGCTACCTGCAAGGAATTGCATTAAATCCTGATTGGAGTTATCCAAAGACCAAAAAGTAAGATTTCCTGAAGAAAACCTGTGATTACATTCATAAATTATCAAATAAAATACCTGAAAAAAGAAATTATCTACATGGACATTTGCCAAAAAAATAGCCAAGTAATTTACATATTGTGACTTAAAATTACATCAAATATCACCATGAATTAATCAAAATGACCTGTAGTGTACAAGTATTGGCAATTAGAAATATATTTAATAACTGAAAGTTTGTATTTGAAGGGATTGGATTGGTGATGGTTAAATACAATCAAGAGTCTTTTGACTGAAAATGGAATTTCCAGTCTCTGTATCTCAGATAAAATCATCCAGATCCAGACGATAAGCATCTGGTCTTCTTCTAATCGGTGAACGGATGCCCACATAACACCTTTTTAGTCCAGTCGTGCATCATAGCCTTTAAACCTGCATAACTAATGCTTGCACAGAGTTCCTCACTAAACCCCTTAACAACCATTAATCTGCCTAAATGTATTCTCTCTCTTATCTACCCACGTGTCTGTGGTCTTGTCTGTGGTTCCCTCTGTTACAGAAGGAGGACCCTTCCCCTCTGAGCCCCTCACCACATCCCTTTCTTGTTCCTCCTAGACTTTGCTCAGGAGATCTGCCCCCCCCCCGCCACCAAATACATTTAGCTGACAAAACTGTTTGTCAGAAAGTAACCTTTCAGCCTTGTTATGTGTCACTGTAAAATTGCTTAATTTATGATATTTATAAAGCTGTAAATACATACAGAAATAAAGCCTTTTTGATTTAATAAATGATTTGCTTCGTCATTTGTTACCAAGAGGTTGAATTCTACGGTAACAGTTACCATTCGGGTTAGTCTTATTCTGGAATTCTAACCAAAGAATTAACACAGAACATCATCAAACGCCTAATCAAAGCAAATCCTTTCTTTACCTTTGTTTTCTTAACATCACCCACATAAATCATATTAACAGTCACTGCTTTTGAAAGTAACACCAGCTTTGTAACATATGTTGGAATTTGTAGCAGACATGAGAGGAAATTTTATTTTATTTAGCTCACCGAAATAGAGGTGCACTATGTTGCATCATCAACAAATATGATTTTAGAATATATCATAGGCAGCATCATTTTATATATTGTTATCGACACACAAGCTTTCATTATTGAATATCCGCTTTTTTGGGTCGCATAATTACAGTACATCATCTGCATATTGTCAGATACCAGCTTTAAAAGTAATTATCTGCATCATATTTCTGATACATTTGGAAAGGTATTATCATTATCAACCAATCAATATTTACCACCATGAAATTAAATATTTGCAGCATATTCCAGTTATATATTTGAGACGCACAACATTATTGATGTGCAGTATGTGGCATGTTGGCAGATATCGAAATTGCAATGACACATTTTATTTTCAAATGCAGATATTTTCATTATATCTTAACAGAAAACGTGTTTTCCATATGATCAAGCGAAAGTAGATTCACCATGATAAAAGGGTGATTCCATTGCAGGAGAGACTTGAAGTTCTCTCTCTGTCAGGTTGAAAATATGTTGCTGAGTTGACATACAGTAATCAGCTGTAATATGATTGCAAAATTCCATTCTTATATCCTCGATCACATGGCTTTTCATTCTTTTATTGCAAAAACAAGCAAAAACCAAAAAACATTCACATGACTCAAGTTTAATGGAAAAAAAAAAAAAAAACGAAAAAGGATCACACTACGTGCAAAAGCAGAGCTATAGTTAACAAAGGTAAACCTACTCGAAGGTGATGTGGCCTGAGCAGAACTGAAGTGAATCCTGTCCTGGTGCTCCTGGGGTTTTCTCTGTCTTATCCTCTGGGTTTAGTACCTGCACATTTTCTGGTGAGCTTTTTGTGTGTGAGTATGTGTGGGGTTTTTTTGTATTTTTTGTGGGGGTTTTTTTGTATCTCTCAAACCTCTTTAAATTTAGTTCGACAGCCCCCGGCATTACTGAATACTCAGCAGACCTCCATTTTAATGAAGCTGCATCAAGAGAAGTCTCCAAAAACTTCATGAATGCTTCTTTTTTTTTTTTTTCGTGTAATTTTTATCAATTGTAAATCGTCTTGGCTATTTGCCTTTACTTGGTCACAATCTGACATCTACTTATTTACATTTGGTTTTCTGCGTTGGCAGCCAATTATTGTCAAGACATCAAAATTATTTTCAAAAGTAAGAAACTATGAATTTAGATATCAGATTGAGATCCCTTATATGTAAGATAAACCTACACTTTAAAATCTGGAGTGTAGAAAACGCCCAAATTAGGTCTGAATCAGGTGAGCTTGTTCCGTTCACACATTCAAGATAATCATAAAGATCCAAGTCATGAGCGAAAAAAAAAAAAAAAAAAAAAAATTTAGGTCAGGTTTTTCATGAAAAATGAAGATTGTGTTGGTTAAGTCTGGGCTAGCATTTAGTCTGATCAGAGAGGGAATATCAAAATAAAAAAGTGAGCATCCTGAAGGCTAGACATTTCCATTTCTTAGCTTTGAAGTGGAATTATACTGAAAAGATTCAATGTGTAGACTGTTATGCGCAATTATGAAAATATGAACATTTGATATGATTGTAGTTTTATCCATGTGTTGCCTCTGAAGGTATGCTTTGACCTCAGCAACCAGGGAGCCTTTGAGGAACGAGGGACAAATTTAGCTCCCGGGTCACTGAGTTGCTTCAGGACGATTGTAAAAGACTGCAGCTGCACCCTGACAGATGCTTTAAGCATTTAAATGAAGAAAATAATATAACTCCAATGTAACTTATATAGATCAGCATTTGCTTAGCTTCTCTTGTGGGACCATAAAAAAAAAGTTGAAATCAAGAAAAAGTTCTAGAGATTTTTCTTGTTCATCCTCAAGTGGCTAATTTTTTCCTGTTAAGGTTTGTTGTTGTCGCTGTTTTTTAAGTAATCCATAAAATTTTATTTTTGGTTTTTCTAATCTTCATCATATCGATCAGCAAATAGTTAATAAAAAAAAAAAATCAACAGAAATCTATTTACGCTAATCATACTGTAAGAGTTCATTAAAAACCATGGCAAAAATGCCACTTGAAGATGTCTTTTTTTTTTTTCTCCAAATTTCCTGAACCCGAAAAAAACATGAACCATGAAAAAAACTGAAACAGTGGTTGAAATCCTTTTAGAAGTACGAGCCATATTCACTGTTTTCACTGAGCAGCGTTTACTGATGTGAGACATGCTGTGCTGATGTTTTATGTGATATACTGCTTTTTTTTTTTTTTTGCTAATGTTTTGCTTGACACAAGCAGTACAGCAACCGCTGACTCACTATGTAGAAAAATGTCCTCCGATGCTTGTCCCGTAATGCCCACTTGCTATTTCTATCTCCAGAGAGGCCGTGCAGCATGCTCACAGAGACGCTGGATCAGGGTCAGTCAAGTGTTGATGCAGACACAGAAATGGCTGTAGAGGCACTGGACGCCTCCTGCCTTGTAAAACCTGCAGCGTTTGAGGTTGCAGAGGCCAAGAGCCTGAATCAGGACTGTGTCCAAGGTCAGTAAGCAGGATGTTTGTTGTTTCACAGGGCTGGGAACCATATCCTTAAATATTGAATATCATCCCATTTGTTTCTCAATACTAAAAATAACTGGGCCGAGTTTCATTGCTAGCAGAGCAATAAACCACCTTAGATCCCCCAGACGGACCAAAGAACATTGCCTTAAAATCTGATCGAAATTATCTTAAAGTGAATAACAAATTACCTGATTAAGAAAAAAGGTTAAATCAAGAATTACTCACTAGAATTTGCAATAAATTGCTAAGAATAATGATTTTTTTTTTAGAATTGACCAAGATATTACTTAAATAATTCCAAGAAGTGTCACACAGACAGAAAAAATAAAAGAATCTCACCTGAAATTTTCTTTACCAAAGCAGATTTTTTTTGTGATTATATACTAGACTTGAATTGAAAAAATCTTGATTTCCTCATATTTCCCAGCCCGACTATTTCATCCATTTTTCTTTTGGGGAAAAAAAGACTGTATTTTACAAATTTACTTTCAAAAGCTACACAAATGTGTTCTCAGCCCGTGTTATTCCATGAGAACCTGATATTCCCTGAGAGAGAGTGCTAAACTCCCTGGTCTTTCCCCTGAGCTTGTTTTTGTTGGCGTCCCTCTTCAGGATTGTCTGGGAGATCAGGGCGTGCCTCGCATGCTGTCGCTTTTCTCCCACACTTCGCCTAATGTTTGTTATTTTATCTCAGTGGCAAAAATTCATCGAGTTGAGCAGTCCATACTCACACACACACACACACACATACACGCACTCACGCACTAAAAAACCAAAGAAACCATCAACATCCATTAGTCACGGCTTGGAAAATGTATTCATTGACTCAGTAAAATGAAAGGGAAATAATGGCATGGGAAGCAAGATAAACACAAGCAAGTTAGCAAAAATACTCAACAATTTATCCTCATATTTTTAACTGGTCAAGTATTTTTTTTTGCTTTATTCATTTTCATGTGGTGGTGCCCAGCCCATAAGTCAGTAGAGGGGACATTTACTTGAACATTTGTATTAAAAATAGCTTGTATTTTTCCAAAACTGCTCTGAAATAAGCTAAAATTAAAAAAAAAAATGCAAAAAATCAAAAAATGTCCCCCAAAATTGTTCTGGGAAAAAAAAAAAACAAGAAAACCTCCCTTAAAGAAATCTCCTAAAATTACTCAATAAAATGCAATAACAGATGTTATGTTGGTCATCAAAGACATGATGTACCCTAAAATTGTTCAGAGAAAAAAAAAATTACTAGAAGATCTCCCTTAAGAAAATCTTTTAAAATAATTTTAAAAAATGCAGTCACAGACTTTATTCTGGTCATCAAAGTTCCACACACGCAGTTCTGATGGTTGAAATAAACCAACCAAAAAGAACAAGGGAGATACTGAGTCTTTTTGTCTCTTGCTTTGATTCAGATGCCGGTAAAACCAAAGCAAACAACCGCTGGAAACAGAAGATCAAGGCCAGTGAGTACCTTCTCTTCACAATCAGCCTCCTCTCGAGCAGTGAGGACAGGCAGCCCTGTTTGCATCCCAGATAGCTTTAGAAGTCGAATAATTTATTCACTTTTGAAATGGAGTCTGAAATGTTAGACGGTGCTGTTCGATATTCTGAGGAAAACGACTGGATCAATTGATGGATCAACAAGACTTGAATTTTTCTCTCAATGTCCCATCCTTGGTCTCTTAACATATTCTTAAATATGTGAAATGCAATTTCATGTCACGTGTTCTCCCACGTGTCTGCCTGGGTTTCCTGCGTAATTTTAATCCTCTGTGTCTCGCAATTTTCCTCCTGGAATGCTTTTTCTTGGCCAAATAAAATAGAAATAAAGACAAAATGCATCAATGCTGAATGCAATCCAGTCCAGAGTAAACCAATAAGTCTTTAGTGATTTAAAAGGAAAGCCTTTCATTGTCATGTTGCTAGAAATCCAATGTAAATTTTTAAAACCTAAAATTATTTAATAGAATTTAATAGGTATCAAAAAATCTTGCCAAAGAACCACAATTCACACTTAAAGAATACTGATTAATGTCCCTATGAATTATAATATCAAAAAAACTATAGTGTTTTTTTTAGGCTCAAGCAAAGAAGAGAAAAGTGAAACAGAAAGCTGTTGTTTAGACCTTTTCATTCTGTTTTTGATGTTAGAAAAAGGTTCTCCCTCAGAATGTTATTTTTTTACAATCTAAGGAAGACCCACTATTTTCTACCTCTTATCCGAGATAATGTGATGCTGGCACACTGAAGTCAGTATCCCAGATGTCCGTCTCCCCAAGCAAGGCTCCTCCTGTGGGATACAGAGCAATTCGAGACCTAAAATAAATTTCCCCCAGTGTATTCGGGATCCTTCTCACCACCGAATGTACCTTTAAAACAAAAATATTTGATTGAACATAAAGGATGTGAAGAATCAGTTTGTTCAGAACCACATTAATAAACATTTGTTTTTTACCCGTCTTTAATTTTAGCAATTTCATTTACAAATCATGTGGAAATGACATGCGTAATATGGCAAGAACTAAGTATGAAATAACCTTAAAACCTTTCGAAGTTAAATAAATCCATTCATCCATCCATCTTCAACCGCATATCCATGGTCGGGTCGCGGGGGCAGCAGCCGGAGCAGGGAGGCCCAGACTTCCCTCTCCCCAGCCACATGGTCCAGCTCTTCTGAGGGGACCCGAAAGCGTTCCCAGGCCAGCCTAGAGACATAGTCTCTCCAGGGTGTCCTGGGTCTTCCCCGTGGTCTCCTCCCAGATGGACATGCCCGGAATACCTCCCCCAGGAGGCGTCCAGGAGGCATCTGACTCCTCTCTATGCGGAGGAGCAGCGGCTCTACTCCGAGTTCCTCCCCGATGGCCGAACACCTTACCCTATCTCTAAGGGAGAGTCCGGCCACCCTGCGGAGAAAACTCACTTCGGACGCTTATATTCGCTATCTCGTTCTTTCGGTCACTACCCACAGCTCGTGACCATAGGTGAGGGTAGGAGCGCAGATCGACTAAATAAATCATTAAAATCAAATGAAGTTAGATCATATACATAGCACCAATTGTACTGTTTGTATGTTTTATCTATCTTGGTGTTATCTTCCATAGTCAGTGGGGCGATTTAATTTTCTGGGCCCTTTTAACTTGAACAGGTTCAACCTTAGCAGTTTTAGAATGCGCTGTTGGAAGACTGTTCAGTTTCCCTCCTGCTGGACAATCGTCAATATATTTAATGCATGGGATGCTGAAACAGATTAAGCGTGCAGACATCTGAAGGTGGTGTCACTGTTGTAATGCCAGATGTCCAGCACTTGAGGTCAGTATTGTTCTCTTTTAAACACATGCGGCAACGCCTGGGCTTTCTGCCAGCTGCCATGTCATTATTTCTCTTCCATCCATAAGTCAACTTTAATTTCTATTGTAACCCTGGTTTTTTCTAGTTGTATGTCCCCCTGTGTTGTAGATTCATCAAATGGCCACGTTCAGCTTCACCTTGGCCTTGCATGTCTCTATTTCGCTTCTTCTTTTCATTGCTTGTTTGAATTTGTCTCCACCGTACCCCCTAAATCAATTAAATCACAACATTTAACCATCAAAAATAACCTCCTTTTGCCCTTTTTATTCCAAAAGATATAATATTGAAATAAAGCGAAATGAAGAAATGAATGAAAAGTAAATAAATAAATAAAAAAGAAAACCATTTAGTTTGGGGAAATTATAATAATTATTAGACATAAACCTACCTATAAACCTTTTTGACATATTTAATCCAGCAAACATAAAATTCTAAGCAGTTGAGGCGAAATAAATTGTATATTACAACAAATAACCCCCAAAAAATTAGCTCGGATTGATAAATGTGACAAATGAAATGCAAAGGATAGAGATGACTTATAGATGACACCAAACTATTGCCCCATAATTGGAAAAACACCTTAAACTTAGTTGATAATAAACTGGAATGCCATTTTTGTGCTTGTTAAGGGTAACAATGATCGCTCACCCTTTGGATGAGTGTCAAAAAGGGTTATGATGTGTTGCCATTCTGTGTCTGAGGTTTACTGGAAAACATCCCTCCCGTTGTGTCTATGTTTGCAGCATTTCCTCTGATCTTCATCAAACACTTCCAGAAGAGCTGGCTCCCGGAGAAAGGGGGACCGGAGACCGTCCCTGAAGCTGACTCTGAGGACATCACTGCGGCAGAAAAACAAACCGTGGGTTGAGTGAAATTCACATCACGGCGCGGCACACGTTGTTATCTTTGCCAGTCATGTTAGACCAAGGTCTCTTTTGTAATTCTTTGCTGCAGCCGTGCCATTCTGAGGTAGAGAAGATATTTTAAGGGCGTTATGAATGCACAGGCTTGACCTTTCTGCCCACTGATAAGACCGCTGCTTTCTCAGAACTCTAAAGGTAGTCGCAAGAAATCCGAAGACGCTCAGCTTGCAGGAGGAAGTGAGACGGGTGAAAAGAAATCGGTGACTACGTGTCACTCGTCCAACCCGAAGAGACCCCTCGCGTTAACTCCGTCTGAGAAGGAGAGGCTCCTGAGCTGGGACACGCAGGTCCCAGCTCCGGAAGAGACTCCAGGCGACAAGGAGAAGATGCAGAGCGAAGACCAGGTGGAGATTTCACTTTAGACTTTGAGCTGTGTTGCTCAAATAGATGATTTTCAAGCAGCATTCCAAAGCTGCTCTTATAAGCAATAGTCGGTAATAACCTGCTGTATCAGATGTCGCTTTAGTCCTAGATAGGCATGATTAAAAAAAATAATAATAATAAAGAATTTAAAAAGGCAATTTATTTGAATATAATTTGTCTTACAGCAATCACTTGTTAGAGGCAAGTTACAATCAAGTTGCTGTTGGGGGGGGCGCTGAAAGCTTATTTCTAAATATGTTAAATGTCAAATTCTGTGGAGGTTAACAATTGGACTTTTGGTTCAGGATGTTTTAATTATATTGTTTATTTTACATGGCTGTACCAGCTTACTCAGCCAAATATCAAGGTCTGAACAATGCTGGGATCCAGCTAGTAATGTAGATTCAACAAACCGATCAGAATTTCCCACTCGATCCTGAAAGTTTTCATCGAGTAGCCTTTACTGATACTGACATGCCTGTCAAACATTAGCCTGTAAAAACAGTCATATTCGAATTCATCAAAGCATCTTGTTCATTGTTCAGGAAAAAATCTCTTTATCTCTCGCTCCTTTCTCCCTCATTGTATCGCAGAGATCCAAAGACAGCGATGTGAATGAGATTTGTGGGATTAGATCCACATTATGTCACCCACATTTTTCCCGTCTGATGTTTTATCAGGTACAGGCAGAGACGGAAGCAGATAAGCCACGGACAGTCGTGGGCCAAGATGGAGGAGCAGCTTCCAGCCAAACCTCTGCCTCGTCCCCCTCGGCCTTCCAGCTTATAGCCAACGCCTTTAGGAGGACATTTAATGTGACCAATCCCTCCAGCACCTCCAACGCTCCAATCCCAATGTCCGTACAAGATGCTATTTTAGGCCGCCATGTTATCAGTCTCCTTGGATTTAACACTTCTGGGTTGAAGTCAAATTGTAACATGAACTATTGATTTGTCTTTGCACTTCAACAGGAGGGTCAACCGCGACGGCCCTCGAAAACTGAGGCCCATGTCGGAGGGAGCGCTGAGCCTCAGCGCCCTCATTAGCACTGAAGCTGAGCTGTCCAGAGCGAGGAAGGACAAAAGGCGTGACTCCGGGCTGGACCTGCCCTCCCTGCTGCAGCAGGTTGCGATACAGAGTCGGAGAAGCTCAGGAGGGGTCTTTGCAGACAACGTGCCTTCATTACCTAATAGGAAGGTCAGCTTGTTCTCGTCCCTGAGGCTGAAGAAGAGGGAGGGATCAGAGAGCGAAGGGAAGGACCAGGAGGCACAAAAGGAGATCAGGATGATCCTCACCAACCTCAGAAACAAAGGTTGGACTCATTTTTCAGCAACTCGGATCCTCTCAAGGGATCATTTGGAAGCACCTTAGGTCAAAAGCAGGTTGCTGCAAACCCAGATTCAACAATTTCAGGACTACAGTACCGGGATCAATGTCCTGACTATCAATATGTGCTGTCGAGTGGTTCTGTGCAACAACTTGTTGAAACTTAAAGCAACAAACCTACTTTGTAAGGATCGGATTTTGATTTTCTGAGAGTAAGGACATTTTAGAAAATGTATTAAATTGTCAATTATAGTCATAAATACAACAAAAATTAGAAGTGAAAAAATAACATATGTGTTTTAATAATTTTTAAACCTGTTTTCTTTATAGGTAATTCTTGAATTGTTATTTAAAAAAACAGTTATTATTTTTGTCACTTTTTGCTTCAGATTATGAGGAAACTAAAATAATAAACCTACAAGACATCAGCCAAAGCGAAAGGAAATCACCTAAGATTTGCTGTAATTATTACAATTTATCGGCATCAAATTTGATACAATTACAAATAAAAATAAATTTGGGGATTGTAACTGTAGGGTGACAACCAGAAGACTAAAATAACAAGGTGTTCCATAAAGGGATGAAAAAATTTACTTCTCCCATGCTTTTTACATAAGTGGATACCAATGATATTTGATATTTTTATCTATATGTCATTGTAATGTGTGTTGTTTGTTTGTTTGTTTTTTTGTCCAGCTTCCAGTCAGCAAAACCTGGAAGAGGCCTGCTCAAGTGAAGACGAAAATGACAACACATCATCTGATCCTAATGTCTGTAAATTCTATTCGAATTTCACGACATACTTTAGGATACTAAATCTTTTTTTAATGTGTGTTCATTCACTGGGACCGATATCTCTACATTTCTGGTTCCAGTTGTTTTCGGAGAGACACAGAAGGACGCAGGAGAAGACAGTAGCCCGGCAGGCCAAAAGAGAACAGCTAAAGAGGCTTCACAGAGCTCAGGTACCATCAGTCCTATGAGTCAGTCCTGTTTCGACCGGACAACGAAATGACGACCTAATTTACTTCAAGATCGTCACGATGTCATCATGATCTCACATCTCATGACATGATGTCTCTTGTGACGTTCTCCACATTCTCATTAGTCAGTGGGTCAAAAATTGCTGTTATCTCAAGTATGGAAAACAGCAACATTCGAACAATCAGGCGAATCAAATTAGCTGTTTTTGGTCCTGTATGTTGAATGCCAAAATAAAAAGTTCATGTTTTTCATATTGACTTTTTCTCCGCTTTTAGGATGAGTAGATCAAAGTTTAGGGTAATATTCATATTCACTTTCATGATGAGAGCAAGCTTTGAAGAACTGAAGCTACATGACAAACAAACTAATCTGATGTCTTACATGTTAAATATTGATGTGGTAAGTTTTTATATCGCTAACAGTTTCTGACAATGATCTTTGAAAGACTAATAGCAACCTGTAAAACTGGCTGATCAATATAACTTAAGAGTAGGACATTACCATCAAGCATGTGGGCTTAATGACGGTGGGTCAGTATGCTATTGTATGTGTATTTTTTCAGCGTACTGTGGTTCTGCAAAGTGTTAAGACTCGCTTTTGTCATTTTATTGATTATGTACAATCATGTTTCATTCAATGTCCTATTTTTCTACGTCTTAGGCCATTCAACGACAACTCGAGGAAGTTGGGGAGAAACAGAGAGATCTAGAAGAGAGAGGAGTGGCTGTAGAAAAGCTTATAAGAGGAGAAACAGGTGCTGAACAAACACACACACACACACACACACACACACACACACACACACACACACACACATATACACACACACACCTGTTTCTTAGAAAGGTCTTTGAGGTGGAATGAAACAAAGCCATGCAGCCACCAGACTAATGAACAACTTAGAGCAATGGAGGACTGTAGTTTCAATGGAATTCTGCTGTTAATGCCTCATTCATCTTCTTCTTGGGCCATTTAGAGAGAAAGATTGCCTTGTAATACTGGTGTGGTTAAAAGCCTCTGAATACAGTTAATGGCTGTACTCTCAACAGACTGTGAAACACATCTTTATAAAGGCGGTGTTTGTGTTTTAGTGAAATGTGAGGTTTTCTAAGCAATGCAAATGTATTCTGTGAGTGTGTGTGTGTGTTTGTGTGAACATGCATACATACATACATGCATGTGTTTTGAAGTAGTTTCTTTTTGTAATGACTACGTGATTGATTTTATACTTCACAGGGGCCTTCTCTTTTCAATTTTTGCAATCCTTCCTTCTTACTTGACTGTGACCCCCCCTCTTCATAAGGGAAAATAAGGGAAGTCTAGGGCCCAATTAATGTGGAATTATTTTAGACCAATACTGGTTTAAAGATAAAGAAAAATGCATATTTTGCAAATATCATCCAGCAGATGCAGTCAGCCTTGATAGACACATCAATGTAGATACAGAGATGCTGTATAGCAGTCAAGTTTACTCACATTACTACTGTTGATGATTACCCTCAAGGAACAGAGGTTACAGAACCTGGCTTGAGTCCTGGCAGCATGTGAGGCAACAGTCCATCTCTGCTACCTTATTTCAAAACACTATTGAAGGAATAAATGTGATGGCATTGTTTTGAAATCGCCCAAAGCATTGTTTGGAGATCATAGGATCTGTGGAAAATTTAACATCATCACATACAATCTGATATAGTGGGAAAGGGAATGATTTTAGACTAATAAGTAATATCAGAAAAGCAAGAGGACTGGCAATTATTGATGGTTTTAAAGTGGAATAGAAAGAACTGCATGAATTACTTTTTTTTTACAAAACTACTGAATACATTATTGTACCTGTCAGACTATTTTACCTTTGTGGCATCAGTATTGCTTTGAAAAACGTCTTTTTATGAGAATGTAAATTGTGTAAAATGTGTTATGTATATTATTTTTATAAGTAGGGATACTTTGACAGTTAGCCCATAGGCTAAAAGAGATCCACATAAATATCAAACCAATCTATTCCTCATTTTGCCATTCGTCTCTCTTTTCTTGCTTTCCTATTCTCTCTCCTAAATTCCAGAGGAGTCTCCAGCAGAGGAGAGCGATGAGGCTCAGCTTTATCAGTCCTGGTTCGAACTTGTTCTTGAGAAGAACAGATTGGCGCGTTACGAGTCTGAACTTGTGATCTTGTGAGTTACCTCAGCGGATGAAAAATGAAGACAGGAGAATTTTGTCACTTGTATGGCACTCATGAGTTAACCGTTCTGATCCTCTGTTGTAGTGCCCAGGAGCTTGCACTAGAGGACACCCAGAGTCGACTGCAGCAAGATCTCCGGCTCAGGATGGCAACAGAAGGTACACTCAGACAATCATGAAGTACGATATGATGAGGCTCTGACAGAGGCTCATCTTTTGCTCTGCTCTCTCGCTTCACTCCAGACACGGACAAAAGCGCCTCAGAGCTCCAGAAGGAGCAGGAGATCCTCTCTGAGATCATGAAGACAGTAGAGAAAAGAGACATGTTGGTGTCTATACTTGAAGAGCAGAGGCTGAAAGAGAGGGCTGAGGACCGGGATCTGGAGAGCCTGGTGCTATCCAAGGGTTACAAGTTCAACTGGGCCGAGACAGAAAACAGCTGGGAGTTGGACCAAGCAGCACTGGTGAGGGATGGCTAGGAAGTTACTGTGAAGGTGGAAACACTTCAAATCCAGCTACATTGTTGCTGTATGTGTCAGACAACACCTGAATTATTGCAAAAGTGGGCAACAGTGAATGGTGCTGTTGTGTTTTTGTTTTCCTTAAAAAATTAATGGAATCCAACCATTTGTTATCCATTCTTGAATTTGGTGTCTTCACCATAGGAATACATGATAATTAAAGAAACAGGGTAAACATTACTAGTTTTCCCCCATCCTATTCTAATAAAGCATCTCATGAGGAGATAGTTTTTTCAATGGCCTGTTTTTTTTCTTTTAACCCTTGAGAAAAACCTGATGCTTAATGTAGCCTGACATTGTGCCTTTATGCAGCGCTCAGAGGAAAACAAATGGCAGTGGAGCTAATGCCTCCCTTAAAGCTATCAGGGCTATAACAACCCTGCCATTAAGGTTCTTTGACCTCTTCACTGGAGTTTAATCTGTCACAGCCTTGGAACTTGGGGTAAAAAAAATGCTTATTAACCACTTTTACGAATGTGACTGACTGCAAACTGACCGCCTCATCATTTTCCTGTTTCACTTCTAAATAGTGGAATTTTTGTGACAGATTTGTTGATTAACACTGTAAGCAAACACTTGATATTACCTGAGACACTCTACTTTCCTGAAATGTGATGTGTTTTTTTTCTTTGCACAGCTTGAATCTGATTTTATTCATTAAACCCAGAAAGATGTCTCATGTTTCACTGTTAGTCACTTTGTAGATGTAGAAATTAGTGGAAGCTGAAACGCTGTAAAAGATAAATATATCATATAGAAAAACACAGCCACCAGTGAACACAGGACAAATATTTGACCCTCTATATGCTGAGATTTACGACCAAGTGCCTGTTTTTTAAATGCTGTCTCTCGCTCTCTCTTTCTTGCACACACACACACACACACACACACACACACACACACCAGTGACGTCACTGAATGGGGCATGTGTTGATGTTCTGCCTACTGGAATACACACTGGTTGTGTCCTGGACAATTCATTTGGAAATCTATCCTGTGACTGATCTACTGATGTTAATCCATTTTATCCACCGTTCAGAATGACAACAATGTTTACATTTTAATCCTAAAACAACCAAACGTGGCTACTATGTTTTAAATGTGTGTTTGTGTTTTGTGAAATAAGAATAACTCAGAATGTTTGATTACCAGGACTGCGTACTGTGTGTATGTGTTAAATGTTTCTTTATGTTTTGGTTTTTATGCTGCTTTATTTGACAAGAACATTTAATAAAAACGTAATGTTAAATTTGAGTGTCTTTTTCCTTCCCTTTGTTAATGGGTAAACACTGCTGTTGTATTGAGGACTGGCCAGTGTTTCATCCCTGGTTACATAAATGTATTTCCCAATAATTTCATAGTATGGAGGGGGGTATAAATACAACCAAGTGAACTCAGAAATAATTAAAATAACCGTTTTACAGAATTTAAAGACTCCTGTCAGAGAACTTCCATGTAATTTGGTGGGTGGTTTAGCCAGCAAACTTCTGTGTTTTTTTTATGACTGTGTTTGGTTGTCCAACGGGTAGCTAGCTTAGTTTATGCTAGCAACGACCCGTTGTGTTCACCTGGTAGCGGACCGGAGCTCCCTAGGAGGCCGGCCCTGGGGTTCTTCCCGCGGGTCGACCTGCTGTTCCCTCCCACGGTGTTCCTCCTAAGAGGAGGAGCCTACTGACTCCAGCCAACTTCGGGAGAAAAAAGTCTGGGAATTCCTTTTCCGCTTTAGGGAGTGGACGGTGATTTTTTTTTTCCTCCAAATTCCTGACCGACTTCAATTCCCACGTTAACTTAGGACGGTTTTCTGTTACTTCACATTTCACCAGTGCGATGGCCTCTTCGCCCCAGAAGTCCCCGTCTTCTCCCAAATCCCCGACGCCTAAATCTCCGTCCTCTCGAAAGAAAGATGACTCTTTTCTGGGGAAACTTGGTGGAACTTTGGCGAGAAGGAAAAAAGCTAAGGAAGGTAATTAGCGAGCAAAATAAGGAAAGAAAATAACGACCCAGAAACCACGTCGCTGTCTATATGTTTTTACTTTAATGCAAGCTATACCAGAGAAGATGACTTGTTAAGCTAATAGCTCATTTCGCGTTAAGAGTAAAAGTATTTAACTCCAAACGTAACATTTACGTTAATATGACGAACTTAGCAGGAATGTAAATATGTATCCCAGCTATGACAATAAGTAATACTTCACCCTAAGGTATGTTTTTTTTTTCTGCCATTTGTGTTTTCGTACCCGCCGGCTGTGTTTGTAGCCATTTAAGGCATTGAAACCGCCTCTCGTGTAATATGTGAGGTATGAGACATCCGTAAACACAGGCCCATCTCTCGTAGAGAGGGCTCTCTCAGCCACAAAAACACCGTTTTTTACACTAAACTAGCAGTAAGTTATTACGAGTGCCTAATGTGGATAACCATCCACGTCAGGTCAAAGGTCAGGGGTCGTGTACAGCAACCCTGAACCTCACAGCCTCACCCTGGCCTTCTCCTTACTGCTTCACTTTCCTCCATATCAGCTCATAAAGTCTCAAATAATGCTTTTAAACCGCTCAGAATTCTATCTCTATATACACCCTCCAAAAGCCTCTTTTTAAGATGCTCATTCCACTTTATTTCCATGAAGAATCCCTTTAGAGATATGGCCTCCTTCAGTGATTCTTGATATTCATTGTAAAAGGCCAGGTTTTATCGAGGTCTCTTTTGATTCTGTGCCATTCAGGTTTCCCTGCTCCACAGCTGAGCCTCATTTTATGATGTTGCATGCAATCACATTACCCTCATACTGCCTCGCCATACTCTGTGTGTGTGTGTGTGTGTGTGTGTGTGTGTGTGTGTGTGTGTGTGTGTGTGTGTGTGTGTGTGTGTGTGTGTGTGTGTGTGTGTGTGTGTGTGTGAGCGTAGGATGGTTGATTTGATGGAAATGGTGGGCTGGTCGCTCGCGTGTTGATCATTGATTAAATTTAAGCCTCTATGACGTTTATGGCAGTCAGAGAGAGAGAACTGGACTAACGGTTAGATGAAAAAGAAAAGCAGGGGAAATGATGTGGACTGGCAAGGAGCTTTAGAATGGAGGCTTCAGGATGTGGTGCTGATTAGGGTCGAGTGAGGAGAAGGTACGGTCTGAAAAAGTTGACACAATTTTATGTCCTGAGCAAAAAGACCAAACTTCTCTGGGGGCGGGGGGGGTTACAAATCTTTCACCAAGCTCAGACCTGAATAGGATGAGCTCCAGGGTAGAGAGCCGCTCCCGCTAGCCATGAGAGGATGCGCAAGGCTGGGAAACGGAGGCAGACAGACATGGGCTGTGGAGCACTCTGCCCTCCAGGTAGGAGAGAACGCCAGTGCTCCCCCACGTTTTTGCGTAATAGAGGGAAACGTGTTGCTGGATGCAGCATGTGTTTATAGGGCTTTGGTATTATTCGCTTGTTTAAGTGGCCGGATTTGCATTTTACTTTTACGACCACTGGCCAAGAGGGGGAGGAGTGACACGCATGACGGTCAACGATGCAGTTTAGACGGATCTACTGTATCTCAGAGAGGCTTCCGAAAAACAAGACAAGGAGTCATAAAAAGAAAATTGTTTTGTCAAAAATTGTCTCCCTGTCATGCTTATTTTTGAAATATACTTGTTTGTGAATGTAAAATATACTTTCTCCTGTCTGACTATCTCGGATTTTTGACAGTTGTTTCCAAATGAGTGAAAAGTAGTAGTCCAGTAGGAGAAAATAATTCTAATTCTTAATTGATTTTATTCTCTGAGTGAAATGTCAGTGACATTGAAAACAAACCAGTTAGTTCTGCCTATTTAGCACTTTGTTCACTTTGCTCATCATTCTCAGTAAAGCAATGTGAATTTTTTTTTATTTTCAAAATCATGGAAAAATCCCTCTTGTACTCATTGACTCACCTTTTAAATAAGAAAGAAGAGACCCATATCTAATACTTGAAACGTTAATAGAGATTACCTTAAAAAGCCAGATTTTTGTGATAACTATTGAAGGAATGGCTTTGTTTTTACATCACTCTCCTGTAAGGGGAGGAGTGCCTTGCAGGATCCTCTACAATACAGGACTCAAGGACACTATCGAAAATAAACCAAACGGCACTGGACATTTTCCAGTTTGTAATTATTGCTCAGAAAATGTTGATTGTTTCACTGTGGAACTTGAGAATCATTTCATAGCTGGCTTTGGATCTCTTTATATAGAAGTAACTTCAATAATGTTGCCCCTTGACTCATCCTCCAACAACCAAATGTCTACACCGGGTCCTCTCTTTAAATAGCTCAAGTGATTCTACAATAACTCATACTGGGCTAATTGCTGCTGTGTTATTACAAAGCACTCGTATCCACTTTACAGTAAATTGCTTCGAATGGTGGTTGATAAAGGGGTTTAATACTACTTCTACTGAAATAATAACCCATTGATAACATTTGTATTTTTTTTTCTCAAAACTGAAGAATTACAATATACATAGATATACACCGATATCAACATCTGTTTTCATCCCAGTATTTGTTGTTCAAAAATAAGGATAATAAAAAACACCTATGCATTGCATTTTTATTGTACAGCTGATATACTGTATTTATTGTATGTATTACAATATCCAGGACAAAGATCAGCTGTGTGTTAATGATTGGTGAACATGAATTTTCAGAGTGTTAAAAGGGAAACATAAACTAAGAGACCATGAAGCATCTTACTCTTCAGAAAGCTTTCTCCCTTTTACCTGCAACCGACTGCCATACCTGTGTTTCTCTGGTACATGAACTTCACCAATTAAGTTTGGCTCTCAAGAAAATGAATGTGACACAAACATTTCACATTGGATTCATATTTAATACCCCACTTATCATGTTTATTTAATAACAATTTCCACAACTCAAAAAATGTATTTCCATTATTTCTGAATACAGTTTCAATGTCAAATGATCGAATGTGTTAGCAGTCTGGTAATAGGACCACCTCCATGACAAGCAGTTCAATTGAACAATTTATATAACACATAAGGACATTTTCAGCAGCAATATTGTCAACCTATTATCAATATATATTAATACATTGACAATCTAATCAGTTATGACCTATGTAATGGTCAAGGGTTATTGTCCGTAATTTACCATAAACAATAAATAGAGATTCTGTCTACAACTTTTTGATTGGAATCTCAACACTAACTTGCAATTGCATTACATGTTTGCATGCACACCCCCCACACACCGATACTTTTGTATGCGTGTGCATGTGCATACGTGCGTGAATGCATGGATATATGGAGCCTTGGTGTTGATTAAGCAGGTGTTTTCCAGTAATGGTAGAGAGATGCACCGGATGTGCACTACATGGTCGCAGCATGCACTTGGACACATACACAATCCGACACACTAACACAAAGATGCACACACATTGATTGAAAATGACATGTCTCCTCAGATATCTGACACACTGCAAGGTGTTTAAAAATCCAGCTGAGAGACAGGAAGTAACACTACTGTGCGTTTAGTGTTATTTCTGAGTTCAAGCAGCTCTGCTAATGTACTGTTGTTGTTGGATTCAAGGGCAAATTGTAGAATTTATGAAATTTACTTCTCCAAGTAATTGCTCATTGGCCGTTCATAGTTAACAAAGCAGCAAACAAGTATTCTCTAGAGAGAATGTACAGAACTTACTCATCTTTCTACTTCATGTCATTCCTGGCAAACCCAACGCCATAAGAAGCTTCTTATCAGTCTGTCTTTGTGGCGTTATAAAACCGAGCAGACTGAAAACACTGCTTTGTTTATGTCCTGAATAGGGCAGGGCATATGTACTAAATGTAATCAAACAGCAATATCGAATTTTGCACTTGTAAGTATCCAAATTGTGGTACATAATTTACCTTTTTAAAATTCTTTTCTGGTACAAATCTTGTTTCTTTCGAATACAATTCTATGCTATTCAGAACATATTTGCAGTTGTGTTTATTATGACCAGATTATTTTAAAATCATAGGACTGCTCTACATGAAAATTGGCAAATGCTCCAATAAACACTTATCTTGGAATATCTAAACATTCTCCTGAAATTACCCTAAATAAGCAAGAAAGTACCTGAAATCATCTGCAAGTCACTTAGAATTTGAGATTGTCTATCAACAGCCTCTGAGATTTTTAGTCCAGGTGGAGACAACATAACTGGGCCTTCACTTGCACTAGATCCTGTGTTGTCTGTGGATTTTTGCCCACCGGTTAAACCTGTTTCAACCACTGTCATTACTTTATTCTTGAGCTGAAAATACTCTGTGAGGACCCCCATTGACCAATGTCATCAATTGTACCTTATTCCAGTGTCTGAGCTTCAGGAGGAAGGAATCAACGCCATCAACCTCCCTCTCAGCCCCTCCCACTATGAGCTGGACCCAGAGGACACCATGCTCGGTAGGCCTCTGATTTCGCACACAATTCAACACTGCTTCTTCAGACAGTAGGTGAAAACGGTCAATTTAATTTTGCAAATTTACTAATTAGCAAAAGTAAATAAATTCTGTATCGTATTAAGTTATGAGTTCAACTATGACAGTATGTTACAGCCATTTAATGTATAAGTGGAAACAAAATTAAAATTATCTTCTAACATGACAGTCCTTTTGAGATTATAAAGTGGCCCATCAATGACAAACTGAGATTTGCCCCCTGTGCTGTCATTAAATTGCAAGGGCAATTATAAAATGTACCAGATTTTTTCTTTAATTTATGAGGTTTTACATGTGAATCTCGCAATTTTTATTTGTGAGTTTGTTGTCAATATTGACAACTTTCTATTTTGAGAGAATAGCCACATTTTTTTTTTCACAGTAATAGCCACATTTTATTTCACAGTGATTATTTCTATTTTCCGTGTTACTTTTGACCCTAATTCCACCATTATTTACTGATAGTTCTTGATAATCTGTCCAGCCCAAAGATTAGCACAGAAAACTGCATTTACTACGCAATTTATCTTACAAATGAAATTAACTACTTCAATATTTATTCATTTCCTCAGCCCTGGAAACCAAGGAGGCCAAATCTCACAACTAAATAGACGTATTTTGTCTTGCTTTAGAAAATTGTTCCCTTGGATGTTTAACTTGTTTATCTTGTCACTGGTCATCTGTCAGAGGAGAATGAAGTTCGTACCATGGTCGATCCAAACTCGAAGAACGATCGCAAACTGCAGGAACTGATGAAGGTAAGTTCACTTATGAAGTTAAACCGCAATCTAGTTGTTACCTTTGAAATAACTGTAATGTGATTATTTTTTTCTCATTAAATCCAGAAAATTTAATACAACAGCTAGATACATTATTATGTGAATATTCAAGTTGCTGTAGTCAAGACCAGATTTTAGCCAAAGGAATTCTCTTGTGTTCGTATTCTGTGAAACTGCATCATGGAAGATGGCCATGGAAGTTCACAGAAATGTTTGCATTATGTGACATTGAACAGCTTTTCTAAAATCAATAGATGCATCCAACATGGTTCCCAGTTTTATTGTGTATCAACTGCAGCTACATGGCTGTTAAGAAATAATGGCCTTCCACATACCAGTGTTTGCCATTAAAGGCCAAAACATTAATCTCTCTAATCTTAGAGGTGCTCACACATGTATTAATAGACCGCTCAAAGAGAAGAGTTATGAAATAAAATTAAAATCACACAAATTTTGTCACCCTGTGGCATATATCGAGTCAAACAAACACAATTATGTGGAGGCTGTCTGCTCCTCCTCATCATCCATGTCTGTACCAAAAACCCCAAGCTAAACACTTGACCCATTACCCTCTAAATTAGAGCGGACTGAAAAAATAAACATCTCATGGACACTTGTTCTTCAAGATAGTCATGTCTTGTCCCTCAGATTGGGCTGGCAGCTTTCAGGAAGAGCCAGCATCATTGTGATTTTTTTTTTTTTAATCCACAATAGATTGGCTTGAAAAAAGTCCTTTAGTGTCCAGACTCAATCTCAGACCAATCAAATATATGGCTTTGTTTCAAAGGCGCATATCAGACGTTGAATTTTCTGCATAGCCGTAGAAATCTTAAAAAGCTTTAAACTTATTGTCGGTAGAGCTGGCGCCCGTCCAGCAGGAATGTTGGCACTTTGGGTCCCTGCTCCTCTTGTCTGCATGCCCAAGTGTCCTTCCGCAAGACACTGAACCCCCTGTTGCTCTCAGTGGTCAGTATGTGAATGGGTGAATGCAATCCAGTATAAAGCACTTTGAACCCACAAGGTGTTAAAGGCGCTACACAAGTGGAGACTGTTTACTATTTATTAACTGAAAATAATCCCCATTCATGTTTAAATGTCTCGATTCAACCTATTAGAAGACTTGAAAACTATCAGGTTTTTATGACAATGTGATTCCAAAAATATTTGATCACATAGAATTGATGAACTAACACCATCATTCTTTTGTTTTAATCCAGAAAAATTGAAACAGAATCTCTTTCATAATTAGCGAAATCATAATCCTTAAATGACCATTTCAGCCCTTCCATTTGGCCTGATAAGTTCAGAGAGTCCTCCCAGGGTTGAAGAACAAATCTGTGTATTCAGCTTTTATATTAGGCTCCTGTCATACTGAGCTGTACTTCATTGAAATGAATAGATTCCTCATCTCCAAACCGAAACTCCATTTTTTGAAAATATATCCCCTGATAATGATAGATAAATGTTACAACTCAGCCCTCATCATCACCTCCAGTTGCTGTAGAAACTTGCCCTTAACTGGGAAGTAACGTCAACCATGCTGATGTCTTCCTCCATCGATGTAGGTGTTAATTGACTGGATCAATGATGTCCTGGTGGGAGAGAGGATAATTGTGAAGGACCTGGCTGAAGATCTGTATGATGGACAGGTCTTGCAGAAACTATTTGGTAAGGTGGTAAACTACATAAAGCCGTGCGGATGGAAATAATGATGAAAAACGTAACTGCATGGAATCAGCCTTTTTTTTTTAAAAAACAACATTATATTTGAGAGTGTTTTTGAGAGTTTCTGATCATATTTGAAGTGGTTGTAGTGATGATTTACACAATCTATTGTGTTACACTGAATGGTGTGAAAATTATGTCTCACCTATTTAAAAAAAAAAAGTCAATCCATCTTTTTCTATTTCAGTGCATGCCACCCATACATATCATTGTGTTACATTTCAGAAAAGCTGGAGGGTGAGAAATTGAATGTAGCAGAGGTGACACAGTCAGAGATTGCCCAGAAACAGAAGCTGCAGACGGTTCTAGAACGTATCAACGACTCTCTCAAACTCTCCACCAGGAGCATTCGCTGGAATGTGGACTGTAAGTGATTGTTAACAGTTACACTGCATCAGTGTTTCCTTTTTTACTTGACCTTAGGTCTTAGACAGATCTACATACCAAGGCATCTGAGCTGAAGGGCTCCACTTAATGATTTCCATTCCAATGTAATTGTCTTAATATTAGATTTTGAAACAAACAACCGTGAATGAGTAGTTTTGAAGGTTCATCTCTCCTTCGTTGTCCCTCTTTAATCTGTGAGATGTGGTCATTACTCTCAGGCTCCCAGCAGGCTGCTCTTACCCAAGCTATCAACTGGAACTTTATGATATATAAAGGGGAAAGGGGGGGATAGAAAAAGTGGGGTAAGTGGTTTTAAAGAAGATTTACTTTTCTGAGTAATTTAGAGAAATAGATCAGACGGTAGAGGCACGGAGAGAAGCATTAAGCACAATTGATTTTTGAGTGTATAGAGCACTAAAGAAAAACCCGTATCAAATAAGTTTATTTCAAACTGAACAAGACGAAATTCTTAAGCTCATCATCGGCTTGTCCTTGAAAGCTGTTCAAAACATGATGCCTTTAAAGAAAAAATGCCAAAGACTAGACTGAATACCGAGGAAATGCCATTGATTTGGCTGTCCTTTAATTCTAGGAGCGTCCTTTTCATCCATTCATTTTTATTTTGTCCCTTCTTTCATCCCCCCGTTCAGAGGCCTTAGTGCGAGCTACATCAAAAGCGATATGTGATCACGGTACATAAAAGCTTTCTGTCCATTAAATCAACTTGCGTTCATATGTATTTGTCAGCAGAACTGCCAGTGGTCTGAGAAATGAGGCTGAGATATGGTGGCTCGATGTATCACACCAGGACCCCCTGCCTTTTTCATTTTCCATTCTGTTTTTACCTTTTATGATATTTAGTCAAGCATAATTTCCTCATTCAGATATTTCAAATCATGCCTTGTTCTCACAACGTAGATGATGGATAAATCAAATTGCGTCAGTATTGATTTTTTTGAAGGTTCTCAAGGTTCTCATCTCCTTCCACAGCCCAAGTGAGAATCTGCGGTTTTGTATTACTGTTGTCAGACATCTCGACGAAGGCAGTTTGCCCACTTTCCTATTTATTGTCAGCTGACCAGTGATCTATACTTACAGTGAGAGAAGCACTTCTCTTATTTTGGACATAACAGGCTTTTTTCATGGCCTTCAGTTTTCTATCTCTGTTGTTGTACATAAAGTTCAGAATTGCTTTATAGCAGTCTTTCACATCACATTTTTTCCCCGCTTTTTTTTCTTCTACAACACATTTTCTCACTAAACACAGCCCCTTGTATCATTGCCGAAATTACAAATACAATGGTGTGTTCGACATTACAATATTGGTATTCCTGCCCACCTGGTAATGTATCATGCCTACCTGTGCTTAAGACAAACAAGATGTGGAGCAAACATCAGAATCCTTCTGTTTTAAAGTCATTGTAACGGTGATCTTTTGCCATTAAAATAAGATGAGATGTTATTTATACAATGTGCCTTCATGTTTTGCGTGCAAACCTTGCCATGAGACTGTAAGTACTGTTTTCAGCAAGTACAACCAGCTCACATAGACATAGAAGGTTTACCTTTTTCTGTAAATTGAATGGAATATTACATATATTAATGGAATATTACATATATTGTCAATATACTGCAACCAAATAACAAAGTGACTTGCATATCACAATGCTAATTGTATGGTGAGCCTCTTGCCAAAATAGCCCTAATTGAGAACCACGACTGAGAACACTGATGTGCACTGATCAGCTGTAATATTCTGTCTTCTCACAGGAGAGGTGAACAACATTGATTATCTGGTTACCATGGCACCTTTCAGTGGGTTGATATATTAGGCAGCTGGGGAACATTTTGTCCTCAAAGTTGATGAGTTGGAAGCAGGAAAAATTGGCAAGTGTAAGGTTGTGAGCAACTCTGACTAGAGTCAAATTGTGATTACTGGACGACTGGGTTGCAGCCCCTCCAAAACTGCAGCTATTCTGGGGCGTTCCTGGGTTCCAGTGGTCAGTACCCACCAAATCTGATCCAAGGGAGGAGTGCTCAAGGTCAAGGGTAGCCATGTGGAGATGAATTGTCATAAGATTCACAGGAAATGCACTGCTTAATAATAAACGTTGAAGTGAAGATATGCATTTATCTACAGTAGATTAAAATCTTGTCTTTACCTCACAGCACACCCTAATTGAAGTTGTATTTGATAAAACAATTATGATAATAATTATGATATAATATCAATTTGATAATACAATTTTTTGACCGCTGGCTTTAAAATCATATGGGGACCTGAATGTTGAATAGTGAAACAGTGTCTCATTTCGTCATTTTAAATGCATTATTAATGTAGCTTAATAGATTCTAAATTTTAAAAAAATACCTTTTTCCAGATCAAGTTTGAAGGCACACTATGGAGATACTTTATTTAAAATAAAATTTTTTAAAAAAAAAACTGAAAAAAAATGCGTGTTAACTTTCAAAATTATTAAAAATGTAGGTTATGATGAGACTGATCCACTTTCTTCAACATCATTTATAAATTGGAAAAAAAAACAATTATTGCAATCTGCTTTATTTGGTCGATATAAAAATTCATAAAGAGAAAAAAGTTCAGGATTCTAAAACTAGTAAGCACACACAACCATCTTTAGGTATGTATGGTAGGATAGGCATACTACGTTATATCATCTAGGATTTAATATAAGAAGACTTTCAGCATGCCACCATCTTTTGTAAAACTCGAGTTTCAACACAAATCCATTCTTTTTCTCGTAGACTAAATAATTACAGCTTATTTAATTAACATTGTTTGTAATTGTTGAAATATTTGTTTTGTTATTTATTATTAGTATCTGGTAGATGTCTATTCAATATGTGTGGCATTTTCAGTTATGTTCCGGGGTTCCTCACTTGCTACTTTTTCTTTTCTGTTAGCGGTTCATGCTAAGAGCATCGTTGCCATCCTGCACTTGCTGGTGGCGCTGTCGCAACACTTCAGGGCACCAATCAGATTGCCAGACCATGTTTCTATTCAAGTTGTGGTCGTCCAGGTGAGTCGCAGGGGTGTCTTTGAAGGCCGTCCAGTTTCTTTACTAACATATCTACTTACTTGATGTCCATCATTTTAACTGAGAGTGCTGGCTTTATAGCATCCCACCAAGTTGCTTTGAATTGATTTGCCTTTTTTTCCCATTCACACGCTTGAATGAAATCATTACATGTCATCTTCTGCTTACTTCTGGCAGAAAAGAGAGGGCATCCTTCAGTCCAGACAAATTCAAGAGGAAATCACTGGCAACACAGAGTAAGTATGCTCTACCCTCTGACTCATCGTCACAGCTCACAAAGCATGTGTTTACACAAATCAGTTGCTGGTGTACTTTTGATGATAACTTTGCAAAGCCTTGTCTCTCCATGGGCAAAGTCTGTAATTCCATGGAGTGAACACAGCCACAAGTCACTGTCGCTTTGAATGAATGAAGTCGGTGTGCTTCAGCCGCAATTACATCTGCCATCTTCACCCTTGTTATGTCCAACAACACACAGACATTGTTGTGTGTAACTGAGGTTCAGAGGCATTCTGAAAACCAGAGGACCGGTATTCAAATTATTGAAAATTCATTGAATTCCAATCTCGAGTTAAATGACGGTAACTGGTACATTGAAAAATGAATGATTGGCTTTTATCCAAATATCTCAAAAATGAATAGGCATTTACTTGGAAGCTAGAAACATTTTATTCATAAAAGTAAGCACAAAATTGCCCAGGTTTTTCAGGACTGCTCAAAATCAGCCTAATTTGACCACTGCACTTAACGCATCATTACTAAGCTGTGAGCAGCGGGCAGCCACTTAGCAGTTCTTGGGGAGCATTTAGAGATTCAGTGTCTTGCTCAACAACACTTCGGTAAGCTAGGGATGAGGCGAATTGAACCAGGAGCATCTGGTTTCGATACGTCCGCTGCAGCCACCCGAGCCACACCCCCATGTCGTTTTTCTTCGCCCCAAAAAAACGTCGAGTTGTGTTGAGTAGACAACCATTGAATTTGAACAGGAAATGTAATGGCACCCTCTGCCATAATTTCAAATCGTTTAGATCTCTCTCTTTCTTTCTTTCTTTCTCTCTCTCACACGCACACACACACACACACACACACACACACACACACACACACACACACTGTTACACACTTCCATCTTGCTGCTAGGCTGTCCTGCAACCTGACAGCAGTATCAAGGGAGATAACAGCCGGCCAGCGCACACATTTTGTCACGGTAGATACTGTTAATAACACACACACTCACTCGGTCACAGTGGAAATATGGTTTTCACCACACCTCCAGGACCGATGCCCAGACCTGTCTGCCGTTGCCATCGCAGATTACACCATGAAAATGTGCAAGGGAGTCTCAGTGTGTGTGTCAGTGCCTGCCATGTCTTGCTGGCCTGCCCCGCTGCGATATCTCCTCCTCAGGGATGTTCGCACCGCAGCGATGCCTCCTGCCTCCCACACCACCTGACCCTGTCCAACAGCAACAACATCCGCCTAAGTGCTAGCATTGTAAATGTATAATAGCTGCATCTTCATTTATTATATCAATAGCCAGCTGTGTTGTATAGCCGAGATTATTGCATTGTGTTGCAGTATGCAGTCACTGCGGACGGCCTAGTGATGATACCCAGGTTATTTGAATACCCAAGGCTCACCTGTGTTTCTCTTTAATCAAATTATGATGCCATAGCTACGTCTATTGTTGACAACCGTTCCTGACACATAATCCCCTGTTCTCGACATTCCTCTGTGATTGAATTGGAAGCACTGCTACGTCTTGTTTTCTGTGTATAATAGGGTGTGAAATTGTCAATAAGTGGAAACAAGCTGTTCTTGTGTTTATTTACATTTTTTTGTCTCTCTCTTTTGTCCCCTCTTATTCACAGGGCTTTCTCTGGCAGACATGGTATGTTCTTATGAGAAAATATTGAAAACAAACTTGTTTATTGTGTGTACAATTTGTACATAGATTATACATGCAATATTTAGCTCCCTGGAACTGCTTGACATGGTTCCTTTAATAACAACGCAAATCTTTTTTGCAACAAATAATTTGTATTGTGTTTCTCCTCAGAGCGCGATGCCTTTGACACCCTGTTTGACCACGCTCCTGACAAACTGAACGTCGTCAAAAAGGTATCACATATCGGATACGCAACTCTCGTGATTAATATGAAGGGAATTTCCATTTTTATTACTTTTAAAAAGAATTGAAATTAATGAAAAAGATTAATATAAGCATATATATGTGTGTGTTAAACCTTATTATGAAGCCTCTCACCAGACTGTGGGGAGGGGCCTAACAAGCAGTAACTGTAACATAGAGGAGGAGCAAGAGGAGTCCAACATTAAACATTAACATTGCTATCATAAACAAGCCTAGCTGACTAGGCACATACTTGGTCTGTAAATGTATATATTTTTTTTGTTAATCGAAATGTGTTTTCTTTTCAAAAATGTAAACCTAGTCCGATAGACAGCGAAGCTGCCAAATAATTTGTGTTACTCAAAAATTATCGTCTTTCAAATATTGAAATCTGTCAGGGCACTTAATGTGGGTGTCATTGGAATTGTTAGATTAATATGCATTCGTGAATTTCCATAAAATTCTTCCCATTTTGAAGTTATAAGTTTCATGCTGTAAATTGTATCATACATGTCTTCTGCCCTGGATTTTACTTTTCTTAAATCGATGTCCTTTCTGCGTTTTATTTCTTTGTAAGCCCTGTTCTTGGAAGTGTGATGCAACAAAGCTGCAGTGAACTGCACTCTTTCATGTTCAACCAATAAGTCACTTTTCTGACCGCTGCTTTGCCTTGTTTTCTCAGACATTGATCACTTTTGTGAATAAACACCTGAACAAGCTCAACCTGGAAGTGTCAGAGTTGGAAACTCAGGTACTTCACATACACACTTGCACATGGGCATACACATCTAAAGTTCCCACTACACAAAATCCATCCATCCATCCATCCATCCATCCATCCATCCATCTTCTGCCCCTTATCTGTTGTTGGGTCATAGGGGCAGCAGCCTTAGCACAGAGGCCCAGACTTCCCTCCCCAAGATTACTTTGTCCAGCTCTTCTAGGGGAGTCTAGAGCATTCCTACACAAAATATCAAATACATTTTTCAGATTTCACAGGAGAATTATTAAGAAATTGTATGTTTAGTGTTTATGATTCGTCTTTCTGAGGGTGATTTCATACACCTATGATGCAACAGTAATCCTGTAAGTGAGGTTTTCAATCTTGTTAATCCGCATGATCATTTTTACCACATTGATCTTTTTAAATTATAATTTGATAAGATAATAATTTGCACAAAAGTAATTTCTACACAGAGGAACACATAAGTGTTAAACCCATAAGGTGGTTTATCAGAGTAGCCACAGTGTAACAAATATTCTGGCGGAATGAGAACCTATCAATTTGAATACTGACATTATTTTTTCAAAGATATATTTCACAGTCATCATGTTGCAGGTGTTTATTAGATCATTTTACTTAGTTTGCAGATGGAGTGTATCTGGTGCTGCTAATGGGGTTGCTGGAAGGATACTTTGTGCCACTTTACAACTTCTTCCTCACTCCTGAAAATTTTGACCAAAAGGTAAGGGGAAGATATTTTTACCCACAGAATTCCGCAGACAAATTATTTCAGTGTCAATAGAAATGGACAGTTAACAGCCATAAAAATATTTTTTATCCAAGCAAATGAATCATTTGCAATTTATCGGGATATTGCTGCATTCAGTGGTCACTTTGATCATGAGGTCATCATTTTATGAATTGGTCATATTCTTAGTTACATTACTTAAAACCCATCTGGTGACAGCTTAATCAAAGAAAGGTGGTGGGAATATGTAGTTAACGTGGACACTTCAGTAAATGGGGATTAAAGTTCCTGTAAACATGTTCTAACAGCACTTCGAATCGGTTTATTCTGTATCATACTCTGACTTGAATGTGAGCTCATAAATGTCTCTAGTCTTTGAGTTTAGAGATGGTTGACCCGTGACTGATCCTGCCTGGTAGTTTAAGAACCACCGTTAAATCCATAGTCCATTTCTGAGGAGCATCGTGTGCCTGGCCGGGATTCAACCCTCACCAGTTCGATAAAACGGCATCCATTTTCCCCCTGAGCCCATTCAGTGCCGAGCCATCCCTCTCTGTAGCACCGTGCCATTCTGAGCAGGCAATCTGTAGAGACACCACACTAGCCTTTTGTCTGGGCGCCGGCCAGCGGCCCCTGCCAAGCTGTGCAGCAGAATGGGCATCAGTAATACAAAGACACACACACACACACACACACACACATACACTCTCCTGGCTCAGAAGAACAGGCAGCAGCCCCTCAGCATCTGTAATCTCCTATTGCACAGGGAAACACTGGAGTGGCTGAGAGGCTCTGCTCTATTACTGTGTGTCATTCACCGGGGGGCTGAGAAAGTAGGCTTCTGTTTTTTATTTTTCTCCAGTAGGTGGCTCTGGTCAAAGTTTCAGTCCCTCACAGCGGGGCAACGGACACACACGTACAATGGTCAGATTAGAAAACAGCCTCCTTTATCTGCCTTCTTTTAATCATCATGCAGCTTTTTCATAGTTCCTGACTGAAACCAGCGTCTGCCTGTTTCCTCGGACAACACAGCCTCATCTGCCTGCGGAGGAAAGAAAGAAATCATATGAACCCCACATTACCTTTGTGTTCAAGCAGAAAGCCCGGCATTTTCCCCCCTGGTGCATCACTGATGCTCTAAATGACCCCATAATGTCATCACCAAGAAAACATGTCAAGGTGTTTTTTTTTTTTTTTTATACCAATAAAGGCCTCTTCCTTTTTGTTTGGGGTGAACAATATGGCTAATAGGGCCTCTTACTCTTCCAGTAAAATGTGTATAATATACATTTTGTTTGCTTTTCCAAAATCAGGACAGAATATCCCATAAATGATCTGAGAGCTGTGGTCTTATAGAGACCTCATAAATCCCCTCATCTCCTACATGTTGAATCAGATTTTCTCAGCTCATTGGCCCCCCATGACTCATTTTCCTACACAGAACAGCGTTGTATAAATCTGTACAATACAGCTTACAGTTAGTGACAGTATCAGGCTGTGTTTTGCGTGACAAGATGTAACTAGTGATAACTGATTGTTTGGGCAGCTGTTTGAAGGCTTATAGTCTTACAGAACACAGGTGTGTTGTGTTTGCAGACCAGCAACTGCTGCAGTACGATTGAACCAAGCCCTGGTGTGTAGTGGGATTTAGCAGTTATCACACAGGAGCTGAGTTGTGTGTGTGTGTGTGTGTGTGTGTGTGTGTGTGTGTGTGTGTGTGTGTGTGTGTGTGTGTGTGTGTGTGTGTGTGTGTGTGTGTGTGTGTGCGTGTGCGCGCGCGCGCGTGCGTGCGTGCGTGTGCGTGTGTGTGTGTGTTTATAGAGTTGTGTGATTTATACTCTCCTGAATGCACCAACATTTTCAATTATCGCTAGTACTCCCCCACACCCATTAAAAAACAGCAAGAAATTGTTTTAAAAATGAGCATAATCTGTTAACATTTTTATGATTGATCTGAAAATTCACAAGAAAATACCAAAAAAAAGAAATCAGCCAACTGTTACAATAAGTAGTTATAAGAACATGATAAAATGAATACAAGAAAGTTTGGAACTGAGCATTTTTCCAAAATGTGGAATTAGTTAATGTGTTTCACTGTACAAACAAGCTCTACTGTAAATAAGATGCAATACTTGCATTTTGAACCAATCATCAGGTTTCAGACATAGTCTTTGAATTGTCATAATGTATCTGCCTTTTGTTTTCTATCACTAACCAGAAATCAACAGGAAAAAAAGCTGAATACCTTGAGGGTTTTATTTAGCCGGCTCCGCTTCCATACCTGATGTAAAGATGCTTCGAATAAATATAGTGAACCAACTATCTTTATCATCACACTGCATTTTTCTTCACAGGTTCATAATGTGTCCTTCTCCTTTGAGCTGATGCAGGATGGAGGTCTGGAGAGACCAAAGCCCCGACCAGAGGGTACGATGTACTTTTGACAACTTTAGCTTTCATTTGGACGCAAACTTCAAACTTGAACCAATTTAATCAGTTTTATAGTAATAAAACCAATATCAGAGAGCAGTTTAATAAAAACCAGGACGGCCATTTTCCAAACACAGATATATCAGTACGTATTTTGATATGAAAAATGTACACATCAATATATTTTACATAGAAAACAGTTTTTTTTTGGGGTGCATAATTTCAGTCTTTTCATCGATAGCAGACAACATCTTCTTATTAACATCCACACAGGGATACATTTTAATTTTATATTCAGAATTTGTCCATTTTTAAACGAATGACTGCTTTTCCAGCCGTCTGTATTTAATTTTAAACCAAATTATTATCTATGTCTCTGTTTCTCTGATCTTAAATTGTTGTTGTTCAGAAGCCTTTTTAGAGATATCCAGCATGAGGACAACAGACGTAGAATAAGGTCAGGTATCACTCCAATCAAACATGTAGTTGATATGACCAGTTAAACATTAGCTGGGACATTTTGCATAAACTCCATTTATATAAGGGGATCTAATATGCTTAACATATAAAAAACACTGGCCTATTTACTTTACAATGTGGATTCTGTTCCGCAAACCCAGTGTCATGACCAGGGCAGGCTACCGCCTTCTGACCTTAAACTGCAGCTGCTACATCGGGGTGGAGTCATTCATTCACAGACAATTAAATGGACTGAAGAGGCACTAAGTGACAGGAAACTTTCAGTTAATGAACAGAAAAGTACATACAAGACAAGAAGCCTGTCTGTTAACAGAAACATAGTTAGCCTTCTTTTTTTTTTTAGTATTGATGTTATTGGCTTGTTAAAGCAGGTTTCGGGCATGTGGGGTATGTCTCATCAGGACTCTGAGCATCAGACATACTCCAAAATGATCTTTTACACAGGTTGCTTGTCCAATTCAGGCATGTTTGCACAGACCCTGTTTACAAACACACATTACAAGGAATTTATGCCCAAAACAGATGGTAATTTGTGACGCTGCATGTAGATGCAGATGGACAGCACCTTCCTCGAAGGGACAGGGAAATCAAACAGGACAGTACGAAATGAAACACACATAATAATTTATTGCTTTGGTGATGTAACCAAAAATGGAAAAAAAATATTTTAATTACACTCCTCTCATGCCAAATTTTAGGTAAAGATTCACACAATGTGCAAAGTAATTCAAAGTATAGTGGTAGATAACCAAATAGGTGTTTTGGGTTTTAAAGAATCTGATGATAAATTTTGCCTCACAGCCTCAACAGTAAAAAAAAATCTCAATATGTGTGTGTGTGTGTGTGTGTGTGTGTGTGTGTGTGTGTGTGTGTGTGTGTGTGTGTGTGTGTGTGTGTGTGTGTGTGTGTGTGTGTGTGTGTGTGTGTGTGTGTGTGTGTGTGTGTGTGTGTGTGTGTAAACACACATATACATATAAACATATATTTATATTATGAGCTCAGTCATTGCTGTTAATGGTGATCTTCCTTTACTAGAGTCACCTAATTTTGCCTTCCATCAAAATGACATCTGGTTTGTCATCTGCTGGATTTTGTGCGAATGCAGCCATGGTCCTCTAGCCCACCGATTAATATTTAGCAGCTTAGCAGCCAGCTGTCTGTTCCAAAACGAAAAGTGCTAAGAAAAGAGTAAATATTAGTTCTATGAGTCTGAGCCATTAGGAGAGATAAGTCTGTTGCTGCAGTCTCTTGGCCTAAATTGCAATGTCATTACTTTCTCCTTTTCAGATATCGTAAACTGTGATCTTAAATCGACGCTGCGTGTGCTTTACAACCTCTTCACCAGGTACAGGAACGTAGACTGAGCCAGAAAATAACATTGTCTTTTTGTTATTGTCCATGATTTTTCTAAACAGAAGACCACAGGCCACAACTTTAAAACAGATTTTCTTTATATTTGTTGTAGATTTTTTTTTTTTTTCTTACCAGAATGCATGCATCATATTCTGCCCTGTTTGATGTAATGTACCAAAGTCTTGGCTTGCATTGTTACATTGAAATTACAGTCAGTTACACATATGTACATGAAATACATCATTAAATCAGCCATTAAAGTAAAGGGGATTAAACAATTAAAATTTGAAAAAGGGAAAGGAAAAAAATTGAATTTGAATAATAGTATTACAATCCATAAAGATTGTTTTTTGGGGGGAAAAAAAGCGAGAAATGAATTAATTAGGGTGGGAAATCAATTTTTAGAAAATGAAAAAAAAATTCAATCAGTTCAGGAATCAATCATTTTAAAAACCTCAATAATTTGCCTTATACAGTGTATCTGTGAATGGCATCTTTTTTGACAAAGTTTCAAATTATTTTCAATTCACCAGGGTCCTAATGCGCCATCAAAAAGGTTCTTAAAATGCTTGATAGATTATTATATTACAGATTATAAAGGGGCAATTTTAGATTGACATTTGTATCTTAAAAGTGTTAATCTGTATTTATTGTACAATTTCTATGCTCTTCTACTTTCTTATTGTTGCATTTTGTCATTTTTACTTGTCTGCTTGTTCATGTCCTTTTGAATTGCATTTCTTGGGATGAAACTGATCCCAGATCATAACCTCACACTTCTGTCACATGTTTAGCGTCTCCATCTATTTGACCCACCATGTGTTTTATTTACACTGAAAAGCATATAAAAGACAATTTCCTCCCAGCATCAACATTGGTTTTGTCTCATTTTCTTGTATTTGGAATCAAGGTACTTTGCCATTATGCTTGCAATCACTCTGTTTTTTGTTATTAAACACGATATTACATTATTATATGATGTCTTTCATGCACATTCAATGTCACTTCTTTCTGCACCAGAAATTTGTTTGTACAGTATGACATTTTTGGCAGCAGGGGGAGTAAGAGAGCAAAGCTGATTGGATGTGTTCAAGTCTTAAGTATTTTTTAGCTTAAATTCTATTCTTAAGTCCTTTTCTTAAAAAATGTCTTTCCAATTTAACATATATTTCCTCGTCATTTTTCGATGGTTTTCAAATGATCACAAAAAAGAGGAACCATAACAATCTTGTGTCAAAAATGTTAAACCCCCCTTGAAGTGAATGTACCTAGCACACACTTAAGGTAGTCGTTTCCGTCTTTAAAGGGTTAATTAAAATCTGTTTGTATTTGAACGCATGAATGCACTAATATTTTGAAATTTCTTGCACAATTTAAAGTGAATCTTCTTTATTTTTCAGATTTTCCAGTTATTTTTACTTTTTATTCAAATAGCATCAATATACTTTATAGCCAGTTGATGAGTCATTTATACTTAATTCTTAAGTCAAATGTTTGTACATTTATTAACAAGTTATAAGCCGATTTTTAACTGATTTGAATGTAGTTTTTCCAAAATTGTTGCAATTCCTATTTTTATTTGGTTTTTCACATGACTACTTGTTTATTATTTAAGGGGTTTCATGCTCATTTTTAAGTAAGTCTGTCTCGAAAGTAATTCCTTTCAGATGTTGTGGTCATTTTTTGCTTGTATTTAAGTAATTTCTCAGTTGCATTTCTGTGCATCTCAGAGGTGCCGGGAGGTGGAATACGTTTTCAAGCAAACACAAACTGGAGCCAGATTGGTTCCATTTTTGCACGAAACCTCCACAGCAATTTTCTTTTTTGCTAAACTGCGAGCAATTGTTGGGGAAAGTGTGAACACTTGGTGAATTGGCTGTGACCCCACATGGCCGGAATAGATGGGACACTTATTGAACACAATGAAAGGTTCGTTTCCCTCACGTTCCAGAATAGCCCTGGAGGGGGTGGATATGACGCATGTTACTGTGTTGATGTATTTTTATGTATACTGCTTTACTGCTTTAGTCTCCACACACGCGCTCACACACGTTCTCATCAAGGTTGTGTGAGATTCTGTTTTTCGGAACATTTAGATTATCGGCTTGTGTGGAAAAAGTTCAAAGCAAACCTTCTTTAACCACAAGAGGTTTTTAGAGTTGTTCATTGGTGTCAGACACATTAAGCAAGGTTTATGTGATATAAATTCCAGTGATTTCTTCTCTCCAACAAAATCAGCAAAAAAAACTGATATAAAAGTGCCTTTTTTCTTTCTTTTTTTTAATTAGTTAAATCACCTGAAGGAAAGTTTAGTCCAAAGTTTTGATTTTTGATGTAACATGATATAATTAAGTCAAATCACAGTGCTGGATAATTCTGACACTAATCAGCCAGAAAATTACATCAAAATCAGAAATAAAAAGTCCAAAGCAAAAGCAAATTAAAAAGGGACAGTTTCATCTTTGTCTTGAAACTAGAATTTGAATAGCTGAAAATTTTTAAACAACGGGTGAGGGATGGGGCGGCACGGTGGAGCAGTGGTTAGCGCTTGGATTCTGGATTTCCACTGAATAAACCAGCACTAAGACCTCACCAAGAAATCTGAAAAACAATCTGAAATCACAAAAAATCTTGGTTTTGAAAAAAAAAATGCTCAAAATTTGAGAACCATCTGGGAAAATTTTGAAAACCAAAGAAATTCTTTTTAGATAACAAATGAAGTGCTTGCTTTTTAATTGGAAGTTACCTGTCATACGTAACAAGTAGCTGGATGTTTACATTTCATCTCCTGCGCAGAGAATGAACTGTAAGTGTGTGTCTGTAAATTCCTGGCAGACGGTGTAAGAGTATCCGGGGAAGATTGTCGTCTCTGTGCTTCCATGTCGGTGGCAACAGATCCTGAGGGACATGAAACCATGTTAGCATCATTTCCTCTCGCTCCGTCACCCTGGGAACAATTGAGCTGCTCCACTTATTACCTCGTTACATTACACTTATTGTATTAGTGTGTGTATGTGTGTATGTGTGTGTGTGTGTTTGAGAGGGTCACACTGAGATAGGCAGCGGGAATGTTGTGAGTCCGTTTTTTCACTGTCAAGTTACAGTGTAGGATTGTTCATTCTTTGCCTCCAGGGGAGTTGCCTTTGAGAGATATTTTCCCGTTTTCTTTCAAAATGTATCAGAAGAGCCAAGTATTAATTCATCATTATAAATCTAAAAATGACTTTGTAAAGTTGATTCAAATATTTCCGAAAAAAAAACAAAGGAAACTAAAAAGTAAATGTCAAATGGTCAGTCAAAGAACTTGGCAAGGATTTGAAAATGTGAAAATCAAGCCATATATTTCAGTTCATTTCAGTAATAGATGAAAAAAAATTAAATAAACCAAAATTAATTTTCAAAAAATATCAGAAAAAACTCAAGTAATTCAAAAATATTTCTTGAAAAAAAACAGTGAATTATGGAACGCATTATAATCTTGAAATACCAGGTCAGACGAGTTGCAGATCAGTTAGGGGTCACATTAAGCAGTAATTCTAAATCAAAGTAAATCATTTCCAAGAAAGCTGCAAAAATCAAGAAGTGGAAAAAAAAAACTTTGAAGCTAAAAACGGTCTTATTTAATGCAAGATTAAAATCGGTGCCAAAAATTTCAGACTCAAACATGACTTCCCCCCTGCAGAAGCCGCTGCTGCTGAAGTCTTTATCGGCTCAGGCAATCCTGATGAAGCAGCCGGAGAGAAAAAAAAAAACACTGCCGGGATCAATAAAGTATCATGTTATGGTATTATGTGGCATCGGACAGAAGGTCTGGCGATGTAGCTCAATAATGTTCTATTGGCACTTCACCAAGGTAGACTTACACACAGGGTATTTGATATTTACCTGCTTAACAGGACTCATGTCTGGGTTCATGTAATATGTGGACTCTCAGTTACGCTGATAATTTCACCAAGGTGTAAAATGCATTTACGAGGGGTTTATAAAGAGATACAGTGGAAACACACGATATTTTGACTCAGTCATATTTACAACCATTGCCAAACAGTACATTTCTTTATGATATTTGTGTGTCAAGTATTTTGGGCCCTGATTGTTCAATGGTACTGAGAGGCATCGCCACACTGGCATGCATCTTACAGAGGTTTGTTGGCGGCAGCTGATTCAAACTCAGACCACGAAAAGTCGCTACAAAAGGGTCTCTATCGTCCTTTCACCTCAGTACCGGTAGACTGTATCTGTATGCAATTTATACTCAATAATATGTCTGTTTGTCTATTGTGCACTTTCCTGTTATGTGCACACAATTATTTTGTTACTCTCATGTCACCTTGGGAAAGTGAGAAACGTCTTCTCGGTTCGTCTGTATGTCTCGTACACGTGGAGAAATTGACAATAAAGCTGACTTTGACTTTGCCTATCTTATAAAGTCAATATAATTCACTCCGCTGCACCAAATGTTATGGTAAATCATGTCATAACTATCAATCCATTTACTCAAAATCAGAAGTTTTATCTAGTCCCTGATGTTTGAAGTAGAAGCGCTGAGTCGGTAGACGTCGGCAAGGAGAGAGAACATAATTTTCAACATTGAACGAACAGCTGGAGAGAGAGTATTAACCTGCTGCAGATGCCAAGTACTGACAAATTTTCACGCTCGTATATTTACATTCCATCAAATTAGATAGCCTGGATAGGATGGGTTACTTCATTTGCAAACGTTCAACTGGGAAACCAAACAGCAGATTAGAACCGAGGAATGATTGATCGTTCCAAATAATAATAAGAATGATGATATTTATAGAGCACTTTCCATCAAAGTGCTGTAGAACTGAGAAGAGATAAGCATTATTAGAGGATGCAGCACAGTCATGTTTCCTGGCTAGTGGATATGTATGGTTCTTTTCATTAAGAATGCTCCACAAGAATGAAGAATCTTCTTGCGAACCCTTCTGGCGGAAATATCTATCTATATATATATATAGATATATATAGTTCCCCAAATATGAGTGTTTGTCTTTGAACTATCAAAGTCTCCTATCCAGATTTTTATTCATTTTATTTATTAAAAAAATGTTTTTCCCACATTTAGAACATCACCGTGTGCTTTGCACTGAACTGGTTAGATAAACTCTGGGGCAGATAACAAGCTTATTTTTCTCGCAACATGGTCAAAAAACACATTTCCCCCCCCTCTTCTTATTTATTCATACAGTTTATTTGGTGTGAAATGCAGAATTTTATGAAAATAGCGGCATGCACAGATGTTATCAACCGGAAAAATATCTAACTGTCAATATCAAATTCAGTGGGAATTAGTGGTGATTTTTCTTGTTTAATTCAAATTTCAAAACCATAAACACTTAAGACAGGAGAAATGTCTATAGAGAAATCCAAACCCAGTGATTTGTTTTCAACCTAATTGGAACGGTTTTGTGGAGTGCGCAGACGGAAAATATTTGTTGAAAAATGTTGTTACCTATTTTGTTGGTTTATACAATTGGTTGTGAGAAGGTGGAAACTAACCAGTGGTCCAGTTTTACAATGTGGTAAAAAGTCAGCTAATGATTTTCTCACTATTAAGTAAATGGTAAATATGTCAAAATGGCAGAATCTGTCCATGTTTTTATCTTATTTTCTTTTTTTTTTTTGGAAACACCATCATCCGTTTTTAATAAACTGCTTTGGTGCAGCATTCATACAATAGAATGAGGGACCATGCATGAATTACCAACAGGAAGAGCAAGGGCACAAAATGAAACGTATAATCTGTTGCTATGGTGATGTTGGATAATGTAAACAGGGAAATAATTTAAAGTTATTATACATTTTCACCACTGCATGTGACAGTAAACTGCCGCTATCTCTGATATTCTGTTGCAACATTTAACATTTGCATGAAATCCATGCAAAACAAAAATGCATATATTAATTTTGGATATGGATAAAGAAAAATGGAGGTGGCCTTTTGAGCGGATTGTTTGGATCTACCGTCCTCCATATGGTTTTCCCATAAGTTGAGGTACCAATGTGTCTTAAAAGAGCTGGAGCCAAATTTGTAAAAATTGTACGTTGGAAATACAAGTTTAGCGTGAATAGATTTCCTACGATACAGTGGTCTCAGCAGTGGGAGTGTCAGCTCTTGTGATGGCATTCACTCTTAAGCATTGAAAGGGAAAGTGGCTGGCACTGCTTTGGTCATGAAAGGGAGCGTTTAAATTTACAAAAGTAGATCCGGCCTGTTGTTCCTTACGCCCGAGTCCCGGCGGGACAATCCGACTTAGTTACCGCCATACACATTTGTTGTGTGTTCATTGCCGTGGCATTGTGTCGGGATGAACCAGTGCAGCGGTGCTTCAGATTCCTCCCATGATGCTCCATGAGTCACCAGGTCCTCGAAATAAAACTTGAGTGAGAGAGAAAATGGATGGGAGTGAACCGACTCCATTACATGCAATGTGATTTACAATCCCAGACACTATATGGGGTTTATAATTAGATGTACTATTTATGTTGAAGAGTCACATAATTCCATAATTAAAGACGGACAGGATTTCATTGTAACAAAAAATATAAGTATATAATTTCTTAAATCCTCCTTCTCCTCAGTCCCGAGTCAGTTCCGATGATGATGAGTCCTTCTCTGTCTCAGGGCCATCGCTAGAGGTTGTGGGGCTTGGGGTTCTGCTCTGCTTCAGCTACAGAGCAGCAGCTTCTGCTGGGGTTGAGGACTTCCTTTTCGTTTTTCCCGATTGACTTTGTTACTCCGAAGTTTCAGAGGAGCTCCAGCTTTGACTTGCTGAGTGTCAGCACAGGTCCGTAATGGCCTTCAGGCACTGCATACATATCCCATAACAGATTTTTAGAGGTAACCAGCAATTGGAATGGCAGCTGTCTAACTTTATCGTCCATCAGAAGGACAAGGTACCTAGTCTAACCCTTTTCCTTGAGATAACTTGTGTATATCCAGATTAGATCTTCTTGCCCACAAGGAAAAGACATCCCACAGCTCATCAGAACATGACATGGACCTGTTGACCCGGGGCAACACCTGAGCAGGACTAGTCGGTCTGGTTGGCGAATGCAATGCATTTTTTGCAGAATTTGCAGTATTTCAGGGTGGGTGAACGTTATTAGAAGGTGTTCTAGAATACAGTCGAGAGCCGAATGACAAACATGCGGAACGATGAAGGTCCTTGGGAATGACACTGAACCCCGAGTCGCATCCATTAGCCTTGTTACTGCCATGTGAATATGTGACTGAATGGGTGAGAGCTAACGAGTGTCAAGCACTTTAAAATTGCAATGTGTGAAAGTGATCTATAAGTTTGGACCATTTATCCATCCATCCAGAGAGGGACAGTCAATGTCAGTACAACCAGGTCTAACTAGTTCATGTGTGGTTGACATTCTTACACTCTGGTCTGGTCAGCGGTCTATGACAGGCCGCGCTTATTTTGGAGACACCGATGAATTTCCCGATGCAACCGTTACCCATAAGAGTTTCTGTAATGGAAGTCGCACTGAAGATTTGTATGACAGAAAAGTCAGATATTCTCATAAATGTCGCACGTTTATGAAGGGGGGGGGGGGTTGTTTTGTAAAGCAGAACCGGTGCAAAAAGGGACTTCATTATCTCTGTGTATCTGATTTACCTGCAAGCTGAAAGGGTTCAATCAGAGGTTTCGGCTCCTTGTTTCTAAAGCCTCATTATTTGACAAACGCGACCTTGATTACGCTGATTTTGAAATTAAACGCCGAGTCCCTTTAGAGAAACATATTTACATTCAACATGCCAGCTAATGACTGCTTCTCTTGCTGCCCCATATTATCAGTTTTTACACATCTGTTTTCTTTTCGTGCCATGAAAGGTGGCGTTAGCTTCGGACCCAATGTTAAAGAAAAAGCTTCACTCAACTATGACTTTCCTTCCAACCATTTCATAAATTTGTAATACTTTGATTACATTTCCAAAGCTGACTTTTGGTCTGAAAATATCTGCACACTAAGAGTGCTCAAAAAATGAAGATAATTTATTTTACATAGAGTTTTTTTTTTCTTTTGATTGCATTTATTAAGTGAAATTTTGATTTGAAAAAATCTGCACACCAAGAGTGCTCCAAAAATAAAGACAATTCATTTTACATAGAGTTTTTTTTTATTGTGATTACATTTATTAAGTTGAATTTTGGTTTGAAAAAATCTGCACACCAAGAGTGCTCCAAAAATGAAGATAATTAATTTTACATAGAGTAAAGAAAATTTATTACAGTATGACATTTCGAGCAAAAATCCGCTTTTCTTCGGATGCTTACCATGTTAACAAACATGTTATTGTGGTGCCATTTTCAAAGGAAATGGTCATGTGATTGATTCCCTCCCTTTTTTGCGCCTTTTGTTAGAAATGTAATTTCATTTAAACATTCTAACATTATCTGCAACTTGTTTCAAGAAAAGGCCTAAGAAACGGCTACTCTTAACATATGTACAGAGATGGAACTGAACATTATTTATCAGAGGATTTGAGCCTACAATTTATATATACAGACTATATACAGGGGAGGAACTAGACAAACAGAACATGGCAAGGACAACCCAAATAGACAACAAAAGAACATCCCTATAGACAAGGCCTAATATCGAAATCCTCATTTAAACCTTTTGGGGTTAGTATTCCCATTGTGTATATCCAAAACAGTTCACATTTCAAAAGGATAGAGTTCAGATAAGGACATTTTACAGCCTCAATGCCTTGGTACTTTAAGGTGGAGACATTATGATTAGCTTCTTTAAAATCTACTGCTACAGGGCTGGAGGCCACTTGATTTCTACTGGTGCTAAGATGTTCAGCAATGCGGGTTTTGAGCTATTTCTTTTTTTCCCACGGATGCTAAACCACAAGGACATTTGAGCGTACAGATAACGTGTATGGTGGAACATGAAATCACATCTCTAATGTTGTATTTCTTCTGTGAGGATGATAGAAGATGTTAGTTTTGTATGAGAAGTGGAATTGTGTACATTGGCTGCATGGATAATTACCATGGGGGATAGCACTGAGAAAATGAGGGGGTGATTCTGGGGGGAGATCATCCCTTACAGGCATGTTATGCAGATTGGGGGGTCTTTTTGAGACTACCCAGGGAGGATCTGAAAAAAAGTTCTTCAGTGCAAGATCGGAGTCAATGATGTGCTAGTGTTTTTAAATATCCTTTCAGTGGCTTTTGACGCCGTTGAATACTGTATGGCATACACAGTTCGCGTTTTGGATTTCTTGCATCTGGTGATGGAAATAGTTTCATGCAGAGAAACCGAAATAAAACGTGAAGCCGCATTGTCTATCCAAATTTTTTTTTTCAAGCTAAGTTGAATTTTGATCATATTTTTTCCCTTTGGAGGTCAGGTTTAAATTTGATGACTTTGCTTTGAGATACGATGGATTGTGGTGCTCGGCGAGGTATAATGGATGAGAGATTATCTTTATTACTGAGCACCACCATACCACAACAAACCTTTGCTCTTCCGGGGCGCATAAAAATATACATATTCCTCCGGCTTAAGCCGTGACCCCGAGCCCCTAGTCCTGTGGGGTGAGAGACCATGCCCCTCAATGTCCACCACACAGCCGCCCCCCCAACACCCAGAAGGGACCCTGAAACCAAACTAGTGCCTCACAGGAGGCCTGATCAGCCTGCCATAACAGCTGCGGTGTTCCTCAGTCGGAACGGCCGGGGGCCCCGGAAACTGGACCAGTGGAGGTGCTGCTGGGGCTCTGGACGGAGGGCGACCCCGGCGGGAAACCTGGGCAGGAAGCAGAACTTCACCAGCCACCCTGTATGCTGGCTTCAGCCGATTGAGCGACACCCGCTCCCTACGCCTGACCATGTCCAGCACGAAACTCTTAGCGCCCGCCTCGAGAACCTGGAACAGCCCATGGAAGGGGCTGAGGACGCAAGCGGTAAGCGTCGTGTCACACGAACACAAAACGAGCCGACATTAGCTCCGCCAGTACAAAAGATTGCGGAAAACAGTGGTGACACAAACAAACTGCGGACCCCTGTACGAAGTAATGTCGGACAGAGTACCGAAATGGGCCCGTCAGGTGACGGGCTGGCCACCAGTATATCGTCCAGGTATACAAACAAAAAGGTGAAGTCACGCATCACTCAGTCCCTAAGCCTCTGAAAAGTCTGAGTGGCACCCTTCAAGCCGAAAGGCATGCGCAGGAACTCGATAGGGCCGAACGGGGTGACCACCGCAGTCTTGGGCACATCCTCCACACACACAGCACCTGGTGATAACCATGCACCAGATCCACCTTGGAAAAAAACGGTGGCACCTGACAGCTGCACAGAGAAATCTTGAATGTAGGGGATGGGGTAATGGTCATTCGTGGTGACGTTATTCAGCCGGCGAAAGTCACTGCAGGGGCGCCGTGACCCGTCGGTCATTGGCACCATGTGGAGCGGGGAGGCCCTCGGGGTCTTTGACCGCTGAACTATCCCCTGGCGTTTCATAGAGGCATATACTCCTTCTTGGCGATCGCTAGCTTGGCGCCGCGCCCGCGCGAAAAAGGGTGGTCCCACTGTGGGGATGTAGTGTTCCACGCTGTGCCTTGTAGATGCAGTGGAAAACACGGGCATCGTTAGCAGCGGAAAGTTCACCAGCATACGTTGATATACATCCCCCGATGCCAAATACTTAGTGTGCGCTCGCAGCCCAACCCCACCCGTCTCACACGGATAGGTGGCGATAGATACGGCGTCAATTAAGTGAGTATATACAATAACCAGTTTTACCATTTGCATGTAAAATCACATATATTAAAGTAATTGAAATTAGTAAAACGGCATGTCAGATCTAAATGTCTGAAGATATCATTCACACATTTAAATATTTTTTCAAAGACAAACGTTTATTTACCTGCAACTCTCGCTCAGTTTGTAATGCTGTTATATATATACAGTGTGTGTATATATATATATATATATATATATATATATATATAAAACCATTGTATGATTGAACAATATTTTCAGAGATGTGCAGAGTATATTTGAAACCTGATCTTTCAGTGAAATAATTTTCTAATAAAAATAGATTAAAATATGTATGACTAAACTTAAGAATAATATGTGGAGTTGATTTTTTTAAACCTTTTTTTGTATAAATTAAAATATTCTTTTCATTCTATACATGAACGGTCCTTCCAAAAATATAGGCTTGGTTTGTGGCTGGAGGACAGAGGCGAAGCTGAAGCTCAAGGCTCGATTGAAGTGCATGGACACAAAGCCACGGAGCCACTGAATTAGGTTGTCTCTGCTCTCGCCTCATGGACAAATAAAACTAATTCCATTAACAGTTTAATTATTACCTCTCTTTCAGTTACAGCGTCTTTCACATAATCAGATCATCAAGGCCGAATTCTGCTTTTACTAATGACTCCAACTTCTGGAGGTCTGAGCTGCTGGTATGTAGCTCTCCCTTATTCTTACATACCTTACACGATCAAAATAAAATCCACGAATGAATGGATCTGTAATGTACAGATACTTTAATAATAATTGTCGGAAACATTGCATTTCAATTCTAATGATTTGAAAAACGGGTTTAGCTGGGAAGAATGATCAAGAAATGACTATAAAATGTAATATTGATATAAATTATTATGGCATATTTATAAGAAATTATCAAACAAAATCAGCATGCTGGAAGAGCGTCACAACCAGCCAACGCCTGTTTCACGCATCCTGAGAGATAGAACTTCTCTGTCATTTTACGGTTGTGTGAAAAGGTTAGATATATACACTGGCTGGTGTGCCACATAAGGAGACGCTCGCCTTCCTTTTTTCTTTTTCTATCAAAAATTGGGCCTTGTGATTCTCGCACCGACAGACAAGCGCTCTGTTGATAGTTACTCTGATGTCGTACCCGCGCATCTGCTGCACTTTCAATGCGGACATGAGAAAAATAGCCATCAACACTTCCTGTATTTCAGGCATTTCTGTGCGAAAAGAATCCCTTCATTGTCCTGCCAGATATTTGCAGGATCGTGTCGGGGGAATGAAGGCTCTTCATACATTTACAGACCATGAGGAGACTTCATTTTTGACCAATACAATATACAATGTGACTCTTTGTACAAACATAGTATATAAATGTATGTCTTTCTGTGTGTTGGTGTATTACAGTACCTAGCACAGTAGATACAAGTTTATAGTTTGCTTCAAACGTGTGCACACATCTGTAATATTTACATTTCCTTCTCTTAGCATGTTCAAAAAGTATATTGTACACATATACGCATTTGTATGTGTTCATACATATATGTATATATAGTACTGTATATATGTATATGAACACAAGTAGTTTTAATTAGTTTTTAATCAAGATCAATTTCTCACCTGAAAAAACAGAAAGATATTTTTAAATATTCAATAAAAATACTGTAAAATTTTTGAAAAGAGTGCCAAAAAATATCCAAATTAGGTAGATTTTCTTAAAAGATTTCATTGGATTAAATCAAATAACGTACTTGAATGTGATCAGTAGGAATGTAATCTCAATTGTCAGGTAGTTTGAACCATATATCCGTGGCTTCAGCTGTTTTTGCAGTTTGAGCCCCCACTCAGTGTAACTGCACATACAGGAATATAAATTCCAGGGGATGAAAACATCAATATGTGCATTCCTGAAATCTCTTTGTGTAAACGGGATACTTTTTTCCTCACTGTGAGTTTGACTTGCTTCAGTTTTTGATATTATTAACAGCAATCCTAGTTGGTATTTTTTGGCCCTTCCCATGATGACCCCAGTTTGCTCCCCACAGGCCACAAGAGGGCTCTTGCCAACATCTACAATGACATACTCTCACCATCTCTCCCCCCACTGCCATTTTGAACCCCACGGGACCAAAATGTGAAATAATACACACCTTGAGGTGGATGCAATAATTAGAAGGTTGGAGTTAAAGCAGCTCCTGCCTGAAGTGGAGCTTGTTGGACACATTAATCATATTTTTAGTACTTGAACGCCTCGAGGGACCGACAATCTATTTGGATTTCATGTTCAAAGTCTCTGCTACTCAAGCCAGATCAGAGCTGTGATTCTAATCTATTTATGACCAGAGGGGGTAAATATTCAGAGGCTTAACTCTTTAATGTTCTGTCTGAGGCAGCATTAGGTCAAGCACATTTTCAGCCAATAGATCAATAGATCTGTTTCAGCAAGGTGTTCAACCTGAGTGACATGATTCAGCAAATCTTGAATATATAAATATATATTTAAAATATATATATATATATATATACATCTATATATTAACGATTCAGCAGCAAATTTAATAAATAAATAAAATGGAATCTTACACGTGCACAAACATAAATACACACACACAGCACACACACACTGTATTGGTACATGTACACACATATACATATACAGTTCAGTATAATACACACAGAATAAATATATGTGTGAATATACTGTATGTGTACATGTGTATAATTTATATACATACATACACATATACATGCACAGTACATAGTTTATATGTGTATACATGCATGTAGTATGAACTGTAAATATGTATACATACATACATACACACCATACATGGGTTTACTGTACCCTTCATACATGCAGTTTATATATATATATATATACACAGTGTATGTGAGAAAGAGAAAATCATTGCGATATTTTCATACGCCAATGAAATACTTTGATAGAAGATCCCTGTTTGGAATTAGACCTCTTGAGATTATGAGGTTTTATTGTGGTAACTGTATTGTTTTACTTTACCCACATGCTGCTATTTTTAACCGGACTCGTGGCTGGTTTCAGAAAAAAAAGAAATATAAAACACATCAAACTGCAGGATACTTTCTCTGAACGCTACTGCAGGGTCAGAGTAGGAGCTTTTAACAGCTTAAGAGACGGATGTTTTCTCAGGTGTTTGGGTGAAAGAGAATAAAACAACAAAGTTAGTTATAAACTTGCCAAGCCGCTGTGTTTTTGTTCAACAGGAAATAAAAGCAGGTCTTCAGAGGTTTTGTTTTGTTTTTTATTCGTATTATTGTTGTTTTGTTTTTTTTTTATTCTTTGCTGCCAGCTGTTTCTGAAAACCCAGAGCTTCAATAAAAGAAAAAACAAAATAGTCAAAGTGCAAGATGAAAAAACAAAAACCAAAAGAATTTTAACCGTAATAATAATCAGTATGATCAGGACAATTTTATACATGTTACTTAAGGTCCAAAGCCGGCAGCAGGTTGTATTTACAACCATAGCTTTAATTTAGGCCACATCTCTTCAATAACCTACCGTAGCATAAGATAGCATAGAATAATGTAGAAGAACACAACCTAACACAACACAATACAATATAGCATAACATAACATTACAAAACAGAATAACATTGGACAACAGCATAGAACAAAATAGCGCAGAATAATATAGAATAACATCACATACTATAAAATAACAGAATATCAACATAGAATAATATGGAATAACATGAAATAAAATAACAGAATAAAACAGGACAACACAGAATGTAAAATGACATTGAATAACACATCAAAACATAAAATATAACAAAATAACATCATAGAACATAATAGCACCGCATAATATAGACTAATATTCAATACTATAACATCATAGAAAAACAGCAGAGAACAATATGGAATAACATAGCATAAAATAACAGAATAACACGGGACAGCATAGAATAATGTAAAATGACACTGAATAACACAACGAAACATAAAAACATAACATAGAATAACAGCATTGAATATAATAGCATAGAATTATAAAGAATAACATTACATAGTATTACATAACAGAATAACATAGAATTACGTAAAATAACAGAAAAAATAAGCATTGAAGAATATAGAATAGCATTACATACTACAACATTACATAACATTAAATTGAAATTACATAACATCGCGCAACATAACATGGAGTAATGTAACCTAACATCGAATAATTTCACATAACATAACAGCTATGATGACACAAGGCAGGATGAACCAGTTTGGACAGAGCCCCTGTAAGGAAAAGCAAGATAAAATGTAATGAGATATGACTAGATGACATAAGTTAAGATAGCTTGTTTAGATGACATAGGGTGAGGTATTACAAGACAAAACAAGGTTTCTTTTTATTTTAAATTACGTTACACATGAGTGGGAATGAGATAAGTGCATCCCAGTTCAGACTCAGAAACACATGATAGTCGGTAAGCAAGTTATACATGAGTCACTATAGTCACTTACTGGAAAAAAGGAATGACATAAATCTTATTCAGCATTCTCCTCCTAAGAGTCATATTTCTTCACATTAATAGCCAGTGTTAGCGTCCCAGCTAGGTGTTTATGTGTCCCTGAAAAAAGGTTTAGGGTCCAAGACACACATCGTGTTCATAAAACTTCAGAGAACCAGGTGGGGTCAAATTTCAGGTCAGACCACTGACCTTAAGGTCACGGAGCTGAGCGTTTTACCAGGAAGCCGAATGAGACTCATGCATCTCCGCCGCCGATATGCCAGGAATAAGCCGTGCACGGCAAACATGACTCGGCAGCGTGCAGCCATGTTTTATGTACATTTGAGTGTTGCACCACAAACACAGACACGCTGCCGTGTGGAATTTGTGTGTCTGCCTGCTGGTGTAGAGTTTCAGTCGGTGTTGCTCTGACCCTGGAATATCTGTGTTTGTTTTATGTCGCAGCCCCTCCCTCAGGGGGAGTTGGTGGAGTGTGTGTGGGTGTGTGGGTGTGTGTGTGGGTGTGTGTGTGTGTGTGTGTGTGTGTGTGTGTGTGTGTGTGTGTGGGGGGGTGGGGGGGGGGGGGGGGGTGAGTGTCCGCACCGCCCGGGGCGGAGAAACCCGAGACAAACAGATATACAACAACTCCTTTATGAGGCTGACC
>CAAKHD010000954.1:70709-109921 GCA_901007705.1 Fistularia tabacaria | reverse complement strand
AAGCAGCGAACCTTCACCCTGATGCAGCGTCGGGATTAAGACGTTTCTGACACGTATTTTTCTTTTTAAGGTGTGCTTCCTCTACAGCCTTCGGTGTGACGACGGATCGTTTCTGTGGCGGTTCGAGGACAAAGCCTGCTCCTACGAAAACGCCGCCTTCACCCGCTTTGTTAGCTGCTGCGTGATGGACGTGCTGTTCGTGAGCGTGTGTCTGGCCGCGCACGTCTTCGGCCCATCGCTGCGTTACCTGCTCCTCATCCTCAGGGTAAAATTCCACGGGCGCAAGGGGGCGGCGGGCGCTAGGTTCCAGTACGACGCATTCATTTCCTACAGCTCCAAGGACGAGGCCTGGGTGATCCAGCAGATGGTGGGGCATCTGGAGAAGCCGGCTCCTGGTACGCCGGGGTTCAAGCTGTGCCTCCACCACCGGGACTTCCGACCGGGTAGCGCTGTCGTGGAAAATATCGAGACCGCCATCTACAAATCCCGCCATACAATATGCGTCGTCACGCGTAACTTCCTGCGAAGCACGTGGTGCGCGCTGGAGTTTCAGCTGGCCAGCCTGAGGCTCCTGTGCGACGGCAGTGACGTCCTGCTGCTGGTGTTCCTGGAGGAGATACCCGAACACTGTCTGTCTCCTTTCACGCGCTTACGCAAGATCCTTTGCAAGAGAACATACCTGGTTTGGCCCGAGAACCCGGGAGAGCGGGACGTGTTCTGGGCCCGACTGAAAGGTGCTTTGAAAGGCTGTGAAGAGGAGGAGGAAGAGGTGGTGGAGATGCGGGCGCGTTGGCAAGGCTAATTCGCTAAAGGCTAATAATTAATAAAGCCAAACAGGTGTTATTGCCACATCAGCCAAGAGATGGTCGGACCAAAACCGCACGCTTTTCATTTGCTAACTGGAATGCACGCTGGAACCGACGACTCGCCCCTTCCTAGCTTAGCTTTTCCACGCGCTCAGAGCTGATGGAGATTGCAGAGGCTTGCAGCCGTAGTTAGCATGGTCAATTTTACAGGGAAAAAAAAAAAAAAAAAAAGTGTTCAAAGATTTCCAAACACTTCATTTATTTGATGTTATACATTAAAATGAAAATTAAAAAAAATCATATATATATATATATTTTATAGAGAACTAATGAGCAAGGTACAAGATTAAAATACTGTTTTCTATGTGGCATGTATGTACACATACACACAAAGCGTGATTTGAATACTATACAGTGTGTTTCCATAGCTGCACAATTTTATAGATGTTTGAGTTCTTTGCTCCGTTGAGGCACAGCCAGCTTTCAGAGAGAGAGAGAGAGAGATCGGGTACGGGGCCGAGTGCTTCACGACTGCTGCTTACAGTAAAACATTTCCATCTCAACAGTAGGACTAGCAAAGCAAAGCTTATTAGTGTTAGGGGCTCCACACTTAATAAAGAAGGAAAACGAGGCAACGTGTTCATTCTGCAACTCAAATGACACCGTATAGTCATGCAAAATTCTATATAGTTTGTGTTTTTAGGAGATGATACTCTCTCATACACACACACACGCGCGCACACACACACGCACCAAAGCCAAACAAACGCTGGATTTAGGAAGCCGAAAGAAAAAACAAAAAATATATATATCTGTATCACTAAGTCACAGCTATTCACTTAACACGCTGACACAAGTCAGGTTGCACTGCAATAATCTGAAGCACATACACCATTTTGAAAAAGAAAAAGAAAAAAAAAAAAGCTTCCTGGAGTAGTCAGCTGATAAGTGCAATCCCACCCCTTCCCCTTCACACGGACGCTCAACTTTATATATGTGTGTGTAAAAAAAAAAAAAAATCATAGATAAGCCACATTATAGGTCACATCATTTTCCACTATCAATCTATGTTTTTATATCGTACAGCAGATGCCCCAACAATCAATAGCAAATCATACATACATCCAGTAGTTATGTACAACACATTAAAATTATTTAGATAAAGAAATTGTAACAGTAATAAAATACAGCAGATACTTAAGTTCATTATGCAAGAAATATATTATTTATACCGTGCTTTGCTGTCCATTTTGGCTTTTGGCGCGTCATCCAAAGATGCTGCCATGTATCCCTCACACAGCACAACACGTCCAACTTATACAGACTATATAACTTTTTATGTTTTTAAAGAAAAGATTTGTTCAGTAAAATGTTTCTTTTCCTTTCTTCCCCATTAATTAAAAAGAATATTGAGCAAAACGCGAACAATGTTGGGGTGGGCGGGTGTGGGGTCTGGAAGCAGCAGGTCCAAGTTAACAACCGAACAACTTAAATCACTTTGAGGAGTCAAACAGATGTTGGCACGTCGTGATGTTCACCTTAAAAATAGATCCAGAAAAACAAAAAAGAAACAGAAAATCAGATTCTTGATGTTTAAATCTTTTTGGAATCTTTTGCCTCAAAAAGCTTCATGCGTTCCTGCACAGTGAGTCCCTCCTTCAGGCTCTGCCAAAGAACACAGAAGATCGTTAAGAACAAACCGCGCGTCCAGGCTTGATGAATTCGACTAGAGCGAGCGGTGTTTTCACAGGAGACTCATGCAAACACATGGTGTCAAAGATCCTTTCCACAAGCAGAGCAGACACGACGGGCCCCGTCCTCTACACCGGCGCACAAACTCAGTCCTGAGGGAGCATCTCTGCCGCCTGCACGTCTGACCATTCGCCCAAAGTCCTCAACGGTCACACCAGCGAGAACGTCAAAAGTCATTGGGGCCAAACGAGAAGAACGCTTTCATAGATTTCTGCATTTCCTCAAAAGCTGAGTATATTCCGTGAAACAGAGGTGTGCCTCGTCTAATGAACCAGTTGTAGCTGCTGGGACGCATCTGAAGCAACAAAACACATCCAACACGGAGTTGACAGAGCTAGAAAGTCGAGATTAAGTGCTATACACACACACACACGCGCACGGAATATGTGCTTCTTTGAGAAGAATATTTGGGTGTTATTGCACGTCATAGAACGTCCTCGGGGGGGGTTTACGGGGAAGGGACACAACCTCATGCAAGGACAAGCATGCTTCTCTCGACACCATGCTATACCTACAGCGCGTCTTGGGTTAGGATTGTGTGTGTGGGGGGGGCTCCCCACTTTGGGAGAGTCAGCTATCCCATGCGACCTGTTCAGTGACAGACTGGTGGACAAAAACACACAGATGACAAACCACCGGTCAGGAGGCGTAAAAACTCGCCGGCGAACCGACTCTGGGTGCGTCTGCGCGGCGGCTGGACCGCAGCAGATACTCATGATGTCACATCACAACCAAACTGGGAGAGCAGCTAAAGGAGAAAAGCTACTCGCGAGGTTTCTACGACGGACACTCACCTTCGACCTCACTCCTCTTAACTGCTTGGTGGCCGTTTTCTCTTTTTTCATGAAGTCTGGATTACTCTTCGATTTCATGATATCTTCAAAAAAACACAGCAAAGGTACGGCCATTAAAGAGTCAAGTTCCCGCGCGCACGGAAGAAAACTCACTATAGAAAAAAAGGTTTGCTAAAATACGCTGCTCACACACACATGAACATGCAGCTCATCAATTCCTATAGCTTTACTTTTCGTAAGGCTTGTCCACTGACCGTATCCGGATGGAACCGTTCCGTCCACGGTCCTCTCGCCTAAAGCTTCGGTGGCGATGAGCAGCTTCTCCTTCAGTTTGCTGATGTCGCAGTCAGCCTTTGCTTTCACAATACTCAGCTCCGTATAGATGTCTTTGTATTTGTCAGTGGCATATTTCTTGTCCTGGTGGAACGAGAGCAACTTTTATGGCCTCTCTGTACTTCAAAATGAGGCAAGACCACAGGAGAATTCTTTGCTTACTCTCAAAGCAGACTGCAGCTCATCTTTCAAAGAGTGGATTTCCTGCTTGAGATACTGGATCTCTGACTCTTTAATCCTGAGCAACACCTGAGGAATAAAGAAAAAGGTGATAAACTCACAAAACAAGCCAATCCTAGAGCGCCCTGTGCTCGTGCCTCCGCTGCAGACGCCTACCTCCAGCTCATACAAATCTTTTCCCTGGGTAAGCGGCGACAGTGCCGTTTCACCGCTGAAACAAGATCGCATCCGAGTGATCTCTGTAGTCAGACGATTATTTAACTCCTGTTGAGAGGACCGTTTATTTTACAAAGCTGCGTGCAAAGATCTCTGTATGCAAAGGTGTGTGTGTGTGTGTGTGTGTGTGTGTGTTCTGACCTGGTTGTGGGCGTTCAGCTCCTGGTTCTCTCGCTGACACTGCCTGAGGGCCTGCCTCTCGGCCTCCAGGGCCTGGGCCAGGTGAGCGTTCTCCAGACACTTCTGAGAATACTGCTCCGACAAAACCTCCAGCTCCCTCTGGATGGACTGCAGCTCCTCCCTGAGCAGCGGTATTTTTAATCAAATCATAGCCTCTGTATTTTCCCCTTTCGTCCCTCCTCTGGCTTTCTTACTTTTCTCCAAATAACAGAAATCTCAGATGGACTTTAATGCTACTCCTTAGTAAGAGAATCTTAAACTTGAGATCCTTTTGCTCTAGAAAAACAAGCAAACCCCTTACTCGTATTGGAGTCGAAGCTCGTCAATGTCCGAGTTGAGTCCACTGAGCTGCGAGCGCTGAGTCTTCTCCAGTTCCTCCTTGTGTGCATTTTTCATAGCTTCGATAGCTGAGGGACATCACGGATACACAGCTAAGCTGGTTGTGTTTAAATAACAAACCAAAAAAAAAACACAGTCCTAATACGGTTTATTTACCAGCAATAGTGGCGGCGGTCTCCTCCGCTAATAGCCTCTCTCGCTCCTCCATTAACTTGGAGATCTCCCTCTGATGCTGCCTCTGGAGGTCGTCGATCACCTTCTGGTGGGTCTCCTCCATTGCCGCGAAGCCGCGTTCACATGTGGCCTGGGAGAGAGGCCACACTCCGCGTCATGACATGGATCCAAACTAATCCTGCGCAGCAACTACTCATATCACGCTACCTTTAGTGCTGTGCCATGCAAATTAACTGGAGGAAGGTCTGCAAGAGCTAAAACCCAGCTATGTTAGTCAGGGAGCAGCTTTCATCAAGGAAGCACGGGCACGACTCCTACTCCACTACGGAACTTGGGAAATGATCGATCGAATAATCTCTAAGGATTCTTTTTTTTCCCCCCTTCACTCGAGTCAGTCAATACATTTCTTCATCTGAGGATCTACATGGTGAAATTATATCTTTCTACCAGCTGCTCTGCTGATGGCTTCTGCCCTGGGATGTCCCAAGCTCATCCATAGGGTCGCCATTTAGTAAAATCTATGTACAAAATATTTTCTACTTCGATGACTCAGGTGTACAATAGTTTGACTCCATGGGATTCATTTGAGGCTGCGGGTTTTGTTCTATTTTGAGGATAAATCAAGGTAGTAATACAATCTGAAAAGGATCTTATTGCCATTATTTTGGACAGATTGTGTTTGGGTTTTTTTTTTTGACAACGTAGTAGTAGATAAGATAATACTTTATTGATCCCCATCGGGGAAATTCGGAGTACATGACATTATGACTGCTTAAATAAGGGTAAGTGAATAATTAATTTCATATTGTACTTCTGTAGATTGAGTTTACGGCTCCAAAATTACAGAATAGATAGATGACTAGTGCTCAGTCACGGCTAGCTTTGTAAGCCTGTCCTTTAGCCAAAGGCTAACATTGGGTGTGCAGACATGAGCGCAGCATTTCTTCCTTTTTGAGTTTGGATATTTCATTTGAAGATATTTGAAAAAGACAAATGTTTCCCCTGACGATGATCTCGAATCAAAAAAGGGATTGTTAAAAACGGGACATCCCTTAAGGACTACATTATAATCTGGAAGCAGTTGGTTGAATAAATGCTGCATTTGTTAAATCACACTCATTTCCCATGTCAAAGTTTTGTTATTGTATTAAATGATTCACAAATGGTTATGGATCTATGTCGCTAACAACTATTTTATGATATATTCTGATCTCTGAGGTAAAATTCAAAATCAAAAACCTTAAGACTTTCAAAGTCTCTCTGGTATTTCTCTCTCAGGCTTGCCACATCGCCCTCGAGGTGCTTGTTCTCCAGTTCATCCCTCATGGTGTCCATCTGTGTCTCCAGCTCCTGGATCCTGTCCTTCAGGACAACCATGGAGTCCACCTCTGACAGGGGCAATGCATCCTGGCCCCTCCCCTGCTCCTCCTCTTCCATGGGTGCGACGGCCTCCTCCACGGGGAGCTTGTGAGAAGCGTCGGGGCCTTTGTGATCCGGCTCTTCGTACCGAGAGTGCAACTTTTCAATCTCCTCTTTGTGGATGTGCTGCAGGCCGCAAATCCTCTGTTCAAATTGCTCGCCCAGTTTTCTCACGTGACTCTCATGACGCTTCTCCATGGCTTCCATGTTGACGAGCAGAACCTTCAGCTTTTCTTGACCGTCCGCTGTGGTCTCCATCAGGGCCAGCTCTGTCGAAGCACGGCCTTGCTCCGCCAGGACGAGTTCTTCCTTGTGCTTCTGCTTGAGTTCTGCAATCTCTTTCTGGAAGTGCTCTTCCAGGTGGGCCAGCTGCTCCTGCTGCTTGGAGAGCTGGTTTACTCGGTCGCTGATCTCCGTCTGAAGGGTTTTGTTTTCATTCTGAAGAATGGCCACGGTTTGGGTGAAGTTTTGGCGCTCCTCCTGTAGGGATGTCTCGTATTTCTCCTGAATGACACTAACGCTGCAGGCGTGCTGCTGGACGAGGGCGTCCATGTTCTCGCGCGCTTGTTTGCACCAGCCGACGTCCTGCTCGTGCTCGGATCGCAACCTGCACGCTACATAAGCTACCTGGGCCTGGATCAGGGCCTCACGCATGCAAAGTGAGGTGCTGGTAAAATTAGCTGGCGTCTGGTGCCCTAAAAGAGAGTGGATCATTTTAGCCAGTTCTGGATGACTCCCGCCGCTTTCGATTTCATGAGCGTATTTGTGAAGGATTGCCGCATGTCTCTGGAGCTCGGCGGCAAGATTGTGGTGTGCGTTTCGAAGGGACTCGATAGAGTCAACGCCGCATAACGGCACTTCGTCAGCGAGGCGTCGGTCTATTATTGCCTCGGCTAGGTCTCTGGCCTCTTCCAGTTCGATCTGCTCCATGTAAGGAGCAAGTTCGGGCGGATGGATATCGGCTAGCTTTTGTTTACCTAAGCAAAAGTTACTTTTGATTTCCTTGATTACATTTTTCAAATCGGACCTTTTGGAGGCTTCGATAATCGCTTTTAAAGCCATTTCCCTTTGATACAAGTTTTGCTGAGCTTCAGCCAACTCCCTTTTAAGATGCCTGAATTTCTCTTCATAGCACAGTTTAACGTTTTGAATGGAGTAAGCTAGTTCCGCTTTGATTAACGTCTTAAAGACCGAGGTATCCACGTCTGCATCCGCTGTCAAACTGCCCTCTTGCGATTTTGCGACGTCATTGCTTTCGCGCCGCATCTCGACTTCCTCCAGCTCTTTCCAAAACGCACCCTCTAACATCAACTTCCTGGTCAAGACATCAGCATAAACTATAGCCAGGCAGTCCTTGTCGCTCCTTTTAATGTTATCAATGTCATTCCATATCTCGGCGAGCGTTTGGAGAAGGTCAGACTTTGACGTCTGTATCAACAAAGCCATTTTGTTCAAGACTGCAGCCTCAAAAGACAGCGTTTTGGCAAAGAGGTGTATCGCTTCCTTATCTAACGTGTCTGGGATAGTCTGAGTCTGAGAGACCAGAGGTGACGGTTCCTCCAAAGCCTTTTGTCCTTGGCTGATACATTGTGACGCTTTGAACAACTCTTTTTCTATCTCGGATAACGAATGGATCTGTGAAGCAGTGGTTTCATGAGAGCCGCCAAGAATAGATCGGACTTGTCCTCGACTCTTTTCCACACTTACGAGGGCCTTAGCATAATGCTCATTGGCCGTAACAATCTGGCTCTCTCCCTCATAAGTTAACACTTTGCCTGGTGAAGGCTCCCTCTCTGAGGTCTTTAGATCAATTCTGGACACATCTTCCGCTTGGCTGGATCGTTGCTCTTCCAGACTCCTTGTGAGGTTTCTCAGCTTTTCTTCAGTGGCCAGCAGTTTAGTCTCTAAGGTGTGGATAATGGAGATAAACTTCTCCTGGTCGCCAGCATGAGAGAATGTGATATCGGACACGACGTTCCCTTCGGCGAGGCCCGTTTCTTCCTGACTGAGGTTTTGTTCTTTCTCATCGAAGTTACTGCTGGCATGTCTGACATCCAGCTCCTCTAAGCTGTTGTATTTTTGGCATTGAATACTGGAAAAACGGATCCTTGGCCTCTTGACTTCAGACTCCTTATCATCTGTGGAGTTTGGCGTTTCAGATCTACCGTCAACTGAAAAGGAGAGCTTTGTGTTTGGCAATAAAGAAGCTGATTTTTGAATCCTTTCCTTCTTTTTCTGTCCGGGGACGTGCTGCATTCCCATCTGCAGATCAGAATAGCCCAGCCGCAAAGCGTTGAGGTGCTGCTCCAGTTCCAAAATGCGGTCCTCGGCTATCACAAGCTTGGCCTGTAGTTCCTTTTCGGCAGTACAGGGCTCAACCTTTTCCAGAAGGCTTTGATTCATCTGACACAGAAGGTCCTCCTTCGCTTGCAGCTTCTGTTCGGTTTCCTCCAAGCTGTTACCGAGCGCGCTCATTTTAACAAGTGCTTCTTTCAAGTCCTCTTCCTTGCGTTCCACCAGCCTCTCGTACATTTCCTTGGTCTGCCGGATCTCTTCCTCCTTTTCTTTGAGAAACTGGCTCATCTTCTGGAACTCCTGGGTTGCTCTCTCGTAGGAGTTTTCCAGAGTGTAGTAATCCGCCTCCTCTATTTCGAGGCGACCGCGAAGTTTGTTCACCTCACGGTCCGCCTCTGAAATTTGGTTGAGAAGCTCTTGACAGCGGCAAGTCAGGTGACCTCGCTCTTCTTCGAGCCTTCGCACGCTCTCCCTCAGCGACTCAACCATGCTGGTCTTCTGGGCAATCTCCTCCTGCAATTTCTGCATTTCTTCCCGGTACTCTTTGCCTCCGGAGGACTGCTGCCCTCTCAAAAGGGTCTCCACGTGTTGCTCAGTCTCCAGAAGTCTGTCCTCCATCTCTTTTCCTTTAGCTTCGGCCGCCGCTAATTTTTTGCAGAGAGTTAATCTCTCTCTCTCGTGACTCTCCTGAATGCTATGCTGCTCCTTCCTCAGACGCTCCTCCTTCAGCGCCTGACCCTCTTCCGTAGCACTAAGTCGCGCGGTCACTTCTTGCAGTCGGTCCTGCAGCCTCTGGATTTCTTTCATGTGGTCTCGTTGCAGAGCCTGCTGGCGCTCAAGGTGTCTGAGGGCCTGGTTTCTTTCCAAAAGGCTGGCCTCCACCTCCTGCAGTCTGTCTTCGCTATCCTTCAGCTGGGCTCGCAGGGTGCTCTCACCGTGTCCGTACTCCTCCTCTTGTTCTTTCGAACGCTCTTGCTCGAGCTTGAGCTCATTCCGCATCCGAGCCACAGCTTGTTCGCTCGCAAATATCTCTGCCATCGCAGACGCGAGCTTGGACTGCAGAGCCTGGATGTCCGCCTCGTGCCGTTCAACCGCATTCTGCGCTTCAGTGTAACTTCTTTTCAGTGTCTGAATCTGCTGGTGAGCGAGGTCCTGCTTGCGCTTTTGGGCCTCCAATTCCCCCTGTAAATCTTGGTTCAGCTTGTGTAATTCTTGCCATGGCACCCGGCATGTAGAAGAGGAAGGCGATGTTGCGCTCTTGAAAGAGATTCATGAGACAAGTTTGATTAATGACACCATCTTACTTCCCCTCCCTTCTATGGAGAACCACATCTCGGAGGAAAAACGTTTCTCCTTCCTGGAGATCAATCTCCTGTTTGGGAAGCATTTCCCCCCAAAGCTTCCACTGTGCTTTTTCAGAGGTGACGTGAAAATTGGAAGTGTTTAGATGTGTATGGGCTAAACATAAATTTGATCACACAAAACAAACCATAAGAGACGCAAGCGGACGAAATAACTTCATTGGATGGAAAAAAAACAAATTATAATTTTTGACCTCGTGAAGTGATACAACATAAAAATGTTCCGGCTGTAGGACAATATTTTTGCGTAACGAATTAGTAGGAGCACGATGCAAGAACAAACAAAAACAAACAAACCAGAACAGTCCAAGAATATAATTCTGAAATGAATGCATGCAGAAAGCTTGGAAAAGACAAACATACCAAAAAAAGCACAGATAAACAAAGAAAAAGCACAGCGCAAGCCTTTTTGATCGAGTTTCTTACCTTGAACATATCAGTTCAAATCAACTATTTTCCCAGGAGATGTGAAACTCCGTAGCCAAAAGTTAGTGAAAACTCATGCCGAGAACACTACAACCATGCATTTCAATTTCACAAAGCACCCACACCTGTTAGTAGAAATGTCAGATAACTTTCACTGGACACACATCAAAACTAATATATTCTGGGGCTTAAAAAGATATATTATTAAACATTACCCAGTTAAAGTGCGAAGAGTACGTTTATAGGACTTGGCCAAACTTTGCTCAGTGCAAGTATAAAACAAAGGTCGTGTAAGGGAGCTAGTGAGGGCAATACCTGCAGCACATAGCCATCTCTGGCTGTTTGTTCTCGCTCCAGCGCATCTTCCAGCTGCTCTTTTAAAAGGTTGTTCTGCTTCTGCAGTTGGTCCAGCTCCTTCTGCTTCTGGCCCAACTATATGAAGGAAAAGGACAAATTACCAGGCGACTGTTGAAGAAATTAAAGCTACACGGTAAAGTACACGGTGGTAATAACATACCTCTTTGTCCAGCAGCACAGCGAGCTCATTTGCCGGCAACCGGTCAGTGTTACTGGAGTTCCCTGTCGCCGTGGTGATGGGCACTTGTCTCTCCTCCCGCAGCGGCGTCCTTTCCACCTGATGCCATCGCTGCTCAATCTCGTCCTGGACACCGCAAGGTTTGGCGTCCATATCTTCTCCTGTTGCGTGCGAGGCCGTCGGTTGGTCGACCTCCATCTTTCCTTGCTCTTGGCATTCGGGTGTCAATGGCTGTGCTGCTAACGTAGTGTTCATTCTGGACGTCATGGCAAGCGTATTTGGCATTGGGGTCGCACTGACTGCAGAGTGTGGAGGGATACCCCTCTTTACTGTCTTTTCTTTTTCTGCATCCTCTTTTGTAGAAGCTGTGTGAGGAGCAGATACGGAGGAGGTAGAGACAGGAGAGGATACTAACGAGGAGGGGGAAGAGGAGGGAGAGCAACAGGAGGAGGTGGTGGAGATTGATGAGCTGATGTCAACGGTGTCTCCACGATCCTTCAAGGGCCTGTCCGACTGTTCCATTTTGAACTCGGACCAGTCAAAGGTCTTGGAGCGGCCTTCTCGCCTGCGTTCTCTGACTCGGCTTTTTCGTGGCTCTGACAGCTGGCCGGAGACGTTGTTGACAGCCGCCTGCCGGAGGACGTCGGTCTTGAGGGCCTCGGGGCTGGGGCTTGACTCAGGGGTCGTCTGCAGACAAGCCTCCAACATTACCTGGGTTTTTATCTTCTCCTCAGGAAGGGATCTAAATGAAATAAGAAATGGAATTTGGCTTTCCGGTTTTAAATCGGCACAAAGCGTACGATAAAAGCTTAATGGCCAAAAATACGAAACATAACAGTGTGGAATTTCACTGTACATTTAAAAATGATTGAATGCTTGATAATGATGCATGAAAATTAATTTAACAGTAAAATGTGAACAACATATTGCATCTGGCTAAAAGCAGCTAGCCTTCACAATCCTAATGCAAAATTGGCCAGATTGCAGATACTGCCCTTCAGCAGTTGTGTCATTTATGTGAGAGATGTGTTTGCAGAAAAAGCCACACACTGACTGACAAGTTCAAATAAAAAGCATGATTTGAAAAAGGGGCATTACTGAATAATCTATGATCTCCACATGACACAGAGGTGTCAGGAAGTCTGTACAACTAAAGATTGAGACGTGACAGAGCTCCAAAGATTTGTCAACAGCCTCCAGAAACGCTTAAAACATCCGAATCTGTCCTCAAGACAACACAATTAAAAGAAGCATTTCGCCAAAGCAAACTGTACGAGTGAGTGGGTAAACACTCACTCGGAAACATGTCTCTGCGGGGTTTATGGCGATCAGAAAAGAGCTGTTTATCATGTGCATGCGGTTATACCTCATAGTTTTATGGTGGGAGCTGTTTTTGTTAGCGTCAGTTCATAGAAAGTGGTGGCCTATATGTTAGGAACACCCCTAAGCTCAACCAATATAGCCGTACTGCGTCGAAATGACAGCCATCAAAATAGCAAGTCTCCTAGACAAGAATGAGTATCTAGAACTTTTGACAGACCACTTCTGAAATGTAGTAATTTTGTCGATCAAGGCAGGTTTGGCGGTTTTAGGTGAATTTGCCGATGCAACAGCGGCACGTCTCTACAGAGGCACAACTGACAATGCAGCATTACTCAACAGTTACATAACATAGGGCAGAGGACAAACACACGGAGGCAGACATCGCCGAGCCATTATGTCACTACTCGAGGAGGAGAGGATAATCAACACACAAACTTTCCAACCTGGGCTTCAGAACGGACAGTTTCAGAGAGATGTTTTTCCTTGAAGCAGGTTGAAAACACCGGTTGAGGGAGGAGAGAGAGAGGAAAGAGGGGGTGAGGAGGAGAGCAGGATTAAGATCAAGTGGGTGAGAAAAGGCAGCGCTTGTTATCTGCCTGCGGTTCCCAGTGTTAATCCTCTTTGAAAATTACCGAGTGACATCGGGGGCGATAGTGGGTCGAGCGTTTTTCAAGATGGCCTGAATCCAGTTCCGGCGGATTCCAGACGTCATGGCAGACAGGGTGCACGCTCCATCTTTACACTGAAAACACAAGGGCACGACATCACAGTGAGTAACAAAGGCCACGACACATCATTTGCTGGTTCTGCTTTCAAAAAAAGATCTTTAAATGTATTAAAACTCAATGCTATTCAAGTCCTAAAAACGCTGGTGAGAGTAATGTCCATACATGACGGTTTGCATCAGACAGTATCTTGAGGAAAACCTTTACTAGGTGCAAATACGCCATTGTTTTGATTCCACATGGTTTCTTTATCGTAGGGCCGACAGCTTTCATCAACGTTTTTCATGCTAGCAGCCCAACCGCTTCAGCAGGTTCTATAAAATGTATCAAAACGGATTTGTCTTTCTAAATATAACTGATTTCTAATCTAAAAAAAAAATATATATATATATATATATATATATACTTTTTTTTACTTTGTGTCTTCCAATCATCTCCCTTCACTAAACCTTATTTCATAACACTTTGAGCAACTATGAAATGGTTTGATAACTGAAAGTGCAATCGAAAGGGTGAATCTAGAGTCCAGCCAATGCTCTCCCTTGATTGACGGTCACCTTTTGTTTTCAGCGGAGTTTCAAAGCTTGCAAAGTACCGACAATGACGGGCAACACGATGGACTTTTGAAATGAATGTGAAACTGCTATTTTGCTGTCGTCCATCATCCATCTGATCCTGAGGGTCGGTATAGTGTTGCTATAATGCTCTCTGCTGAACACAACATTCCCTTGCATGGGGAATAACAGTTGGCTGTGTGATGAAAATCTATGTAGTCTTTACAAATATAGAGGGTCACACATTGGTCCTCGTCTTAGCATCAACAGATACGATCTGTAAAGGCAACAGGCAAACTATTTAAAAGGCTGAGATTTCCTCATCACACCTATTTGCAGAAACGCTCTGTGGGCATTGTTTCAATGCCAGCCCATCTCCAGTGACCTCTAGTGGAATTGTGCTTTCTTTTCAACATAAGTCAACAGTAAAATGTTATTAATGATGGGGATTTTATTCCAAATAACAGGGTATGAAAGTGTGTTCAGCTCTATGTGGTGTAGCCCTCTGTGATGAGAAACAGATATAAATAGTGGAGTTGTACATTTCTTGACACCAAACCTATGTTCTCAGCTTAAGAGACAACGACCTCCCTTTACCCCTCAATTTCTATCTTCCAAGAAAATACCTGGGAAAGCTTCATCGGGAAAATGCAATCAAAAGAAATAAGATAACAAAAATTAAAAAAAAAAAACTGCAGCAAAAGATGAAATCCAGGCACCCAATGATGAAAAGCTGAGAAACCACATGAAGGAAGCATTCTGTCTAAGGACTGAAAGCAGGACTCCATATGGCATCATGGCACGATCCAAAAGGATCCCCAGCTTGAGTTTGTGAAGTGAGGCCGAGAAGGGTGAGCCTCTCCGATGCAAGGGTTTAGCTCGACCGACAATGCAGGGGAGCAAGGCTAGTAACGGCCGCGGCAGATTTAGACTATGAGGTCAGTCTTTCATTGAGAGATGACAAGTCAAGTGACATCCTTCGTGACAGACAAAGAATCACTTCAAAAAGAGAAATAGCAAAACCTGATACCCAAAGTTGTGCCACATGGTTTCTAAAGCTGTTTATAGACCGGCCAGGGACTGGAGAGCTGAACTGAGCAGACAATAAGTCCAATCTTTACTGATGATTAACGACCCAACATGATTGATGACAGGAACGGACGAAAACGCTCACCAGGATTTGGAACCCATAATTCCTCTGGACTGGGAATTCTTTGACATCATGGCATGTGGTCAGGTCAATCTCGCCATCCAGAATTGAAGCCTGTGCGGGGAAAAAGCAAATGTTAATAGCTTTTCAACAGAGATCAATTATGAAAATCATTTCGAATTTGTGCAAAGGCCCCTCTTACCTCCTCAGCTATTGAGTCCTTGTAGTATCTGAGACTCTGATCTGTGAGGACAAACCAGTGTTTTTTCCACTGTGGGAGAAGGAGAAAAAAAAAAAGGTACATTTTTAAAAACAGTTATCTTTTAAATTGATGTTACATCTTGAGGTCAAAATAAGCGCCTTTGTCATTGGAGTAAAAATAAGTTACCATTCCGTCTTCATACAGCTTCGTCATCCATCCTTTTTTGAAGTTCAGCAGATCAGGCTGAGTGACGATAAGCCAGAGAGGTAGAATATTATAGATGCCTATTAACTCATTGCATATCAATGACAGGGCATTTCATGAGAGAGGAGGGCCAGAAAACTTAAGATCATTCAATAAAATACAAAAGGAGCCCAAATTACCCCGGATTAAGGTTTAGCCATTTTATTTCATTTGAGTGGGTCATTGACATCACCCTAAACCTTTGCATGTATGTGCGCTTTACCATCGACACCTAAACACAGGGCTGGAGCTCCAGAGACGGACTGGCGGGAGCTGGAGTGTGAAAGGCACACTGCAGCACACTGAAACCCAGCTCAAGTCTGTTTATAGACGAAAGTAAATCATTTGTCCGCAACTAGTCCTCTGCTTATTCAATACCTTGTTTTTGCTGAGCTTCATCAGGTGTGGAGTCACCGCCTGGCAAAGAGTCATTCTGATGTCTAACCGCTTTCATAGGTTGACAATCTGCCTTTTTCCTCCGGTCCCAGGGGCATTTGCACAAGTGCGACTGCTTCTGTGTTGTCTATTTATAATCGTCAGGAGCCGTGGCGGCAGTGGTGTGCGTCTATGTCTGTGTGCGTGTAAAGGTGGGAGGGGTTTCTGGCAGCTGCAGCTCAGTCAGTGACCAATCCAATCTTAACTGGACCCCCTCTGGAGTCCACTAAACTGACCTCCGTTCAGTACGAGACACACGAGGACACCTTTGCAAACTGCTGCTTTAACAACAACAACAACTTGCACTTCGTTAACAATATTATTTCACATTGTCAAGTCACTTTACATGAAATGAATTAGATGTCAATGTGAGCTCTGGGGCCTAATTTTCCTCTTAAGATAATACTTTATTGATCCCCATAGGGAAAATTCGGGTGTTGGTAATGCTCCTGAGAAATGGAATTTATAGAAATAATCTTGCACATTTTAGATACAAATTACATAAATCAACAAACAGTGGAGAGTTTCCCGTGAAATATTGCGTCCTTTACCCGTGACGCTTTCCGAGATGGATGGAGCAGGTCTGCCAAGCCACCTCCATGTTTTGACACAATGAAATGCACGCGCTTGTTCTATTTTCTATTGTGTCTTTGCGTGGTGATTTATCAGTCTTATCCACCTTGTGTTGAAACCCTACCCCTTTTTTTAGCATGCGAGGTGGGAGGAGGGACAGGAAAAACAAAATGAGGCGGACTCCCAAACATCCCATTGCTCCTCTAACATCAGGTGTCAGTCCGCCTGCAGCTGTGTTTAACACTTAACTGTAGGTTTTCAGAGGACAGCATTGAAGGGCAACATTCTTCATCTCCTTGCGAGCCAATCATACGGCTCGCTTGTGGGGTCACATAAATTGAAAATACTTCGATAACTTACGGTCATGGAGGACTCGGTAACTCTGCGGTCCAGTGACTTGGCTCTTCTCAAGTTTGCAAAAGTAGAGCTGGAGACATTGGGGACTGATCGGTCCTTTCCTGCATCAAGGGACAGATCCTGAAAACAAAGCATTTAGAAGTTGATAAACAACAGAATTATGTCACCTCCCATATAATGAATATACCATTAAATGGGTTTTAGACACAATTATGAAACCTAACATTGCTTTCTGTGCTGTCGATGGTAAGACACATTTTGCAAACAAAGGGAATAACGAAGGGGGAAGCGTACATGTTTTTCAGCCAGACAGCGTCTCTCTCTGCGGCCTTGGCGCTGGATGTTTGGGATATTTGCGGAAAGCTCACTGGAGGTGTTCGTGTCCATGCGCTCTCCGTGCGGACCTTCCTCAAATCGTCCGATTACTTGAGGACGCCTGAGAAACAAACAGATCAGCCTTTTTGAAGACTCACTCTGTACATATTTTATTGTGTGTAAAGCCTTTTTCTGACAGTGAGCCATATTACTTGACCCCTAAAAAATCTGCCACTTTTAATGAAGGACGACTCTTCTGTAACATTCTTCATGTCTGATTAACACGCGGTCTTGTGTGTAATAAAAGCATGCTGGCAGATTACAAATACGCATTGTTAGCAAACCATATTCAAAATCAGTTGGAACACTGTGTAACATGGAAACACAAACAGAAGAAAACTATTTGCAAATTCATTTTGACCCATATTTAATTACTTTCAGTAAGCAGACCTGACGCTAGAACTACTACAGTTGGACTGCGGGACGTTTCAAACACTTTGGATCAGATGAGAACACACAGGTTGATGACTGTTGCAACTGAAACGTCAGATTTAACAAGATGTGGGTGGTTTTAAGGGGTAATATCATGACTTGGTATGAAAAGGGTTCCTTTCAAGGAAGGGTGGACATTTAGAAAGATGCACAGGTGGGACAATAGTCAACAACATGCCTGGAACATTTCTACGCATGCATTTTTAAGCCAACCCCCCCCGGGACAATATTATTTACTATTGATGGATTTAAGAATCATGAGAAAGAAAAAAAAAAAAAAAGGACTTCTCAATGAAACCGTTCAAAACCCCGGCTCTGTGATAGCAAGGGATTCCTTGTTAGAGCCCATAGCAGGAGCAAATTGCACATCTGTGAATGTGACAGTGCTGCTGAAAGCACATATTGGATTTAGAGCACAAGAAGTCACCGTCTAAGAAAATGTGTTTTCTAAGGAGGTCACGGTTTGTTTCAGTCAAATGATGGAAAGCCATGTTCTGTACAGGTACAACAGTGTAACAGGTATACAGCTACACATCTATATTTACATAAAACAAAATCTAAAATCTTGAGCATTAGATATTCAGTTTTTGTACAATACAGAGTAGAATATGGTCAAAAAGGATTTGTAAATACTAAGGTTCTGTTTATCTGGGGTTGACACAGTGTCACAACTTTTTAGGACTGTTCGACTTAAATTCGGACACAAAAACCTTGAGATTCATTTAAGAATTGTAGGCAGTGTTATTGTGACTGGATTAAACTGTAAGAAAAGGAGAGTGCTAGGATGGTGGATTAAATAAACTGCAGAAAAACAGAAGCCATGGCAACATAGGCAGCGTTACCTTACATCACTGCACATTTTGCAACCCAAAACAACAAGTTTGCAGATAGCAAGTAGTCGTAATAGATAGCAAATCGAGTAGTTCTATGAAACAGTATGTGTGTGTGTTTTCCCAGGCAGTGCAGAGATGAAATGATAGAAAGCAGGAATCAGCGATGACCAGCAGGGAACAGCATTGAGACAGGGGTGGAGGGGTTGGTTGAGCATTTAGCTCTGAGAAGCTCTGTTCAGAAGCCCCTGGAAAAGATCAAAACAACAAAACCAACTAGCAAAGGTAGCCATAGCAAGAGGTAGAGACCAATAGAAATGAAAGAAACACATGCAATTAAGTCCTCCGAGTTCATTAAAAGCAACCCATTGTAGGAGAACGTCAGAGACAGCAGCCACAAGGTGGTGCTAAGAAACAGATGCTCAAACGTATTGAGCGACGTTTCAAAGGAGAACGTAATACAACGCTTTCCTGGGAATGCAGCGTATAGATTTAAAGCCAGAACGGAGGGCCAGCAACCACTGAACCAATTAAGTTCTTTTCCATTCAAAAGTCATTTTCTTCTTTCTGCAGTCTCACACTTCTGACATAGGAGAAGGAATGTGAGAACAGCCCTCTACCGTCAAAGTGCCTTCAATTTTAACTTTATGTCGTTACCCCAATCGGTGAAGAGTGTCAAGATGGGAAATTCTGAGGCAAATTAATAGTCGTGTAACTACCGCCGTTAATGCAGACATGTTAAACTGCATCGATCCCTCATCATTTGGAAAAAGATGGTTGGGTGCGTCGCTGTTCTCCACGCGCGCTCACCTGCGCTCCTCACCAAAGAGCCGTGCCACCTCTTCTCTGCCAGGACTCCGTGTCCGTGCTCTCAGCTCTTGTCGCTTTTTCTCTGAACAAAAGGCTTCATTATAGGTCAGTCTGCGAGCCCGTGGGACATCCGACAGGGTGGTGTACTCCCTGCCTGACCGACCTATTCTGCTTCCTCCTCCACAAAAACTACTCGCGCTCCCTCCACCAGCACGGGCCTCCCAGGTTGGTGTGGTAACGCTGGGTTCGGAATCCAGCGAACTCTGGGAGGAGCTGATGGTGGAGTAGCTGGGGGAAATAAGTGCACCTGGAGAGGGCAGAGGATCTTGGGAGGGTTGATAAGGAGAAATTGGGGGTTCTGACTCGGAGGTGTACCTGGAACTGGGATAGCCTAAAGAGGAGGAGGATGCTGAAGAGGACAGAGGCAGATACTGGGGTGGCTGAAGTGGCTCTGAATGTTGCACGGGCTGTGGAGAAGGCTCTGACTTGGTCTTCTCCAGGGAAAAGTAACCACTTTCCACTCGTACCTTACGTCCCGAGCTTCCTGTCGAGCCATCTAAAATCAGAAGAATGGAATATTTTACCACAAGCAGTTTCATCAACGTGTGCCGATTATTCGCGAAATGACCGCCGCAACATTGAACAGCGTGAAAAGAAACGGAAAGCCTCTTGTCCTGACCATCTTGGGTAGTGCTTCCAGATTCCGTCTGGCTCTGGCTCTGGCTCAGATGGCTGAGACAGGACGCACTGCGGCTGTAGGGGATGGTGGCCCGGCTCCAGCGGCTCTCCTCCTGCCACAGAGTGGCCCGGCTCATCGGGACCCGCTCCGCACTTGCAATGCTGCTGGGCAGACATGGGATGCTGCCACTGGTGCCGCTGCTGGTCACTGTCACCTTGGCAGGGCCAGGCTCCTGGGTGAGGGTTGGCATCGGGAGGTGTGGGAAAGAGGGGGAGGAAAGGACATGATGAGAGGGAAGGTCACAGAGATACTACAAATACAAAAAGGGAGAAAGATTGAGAGAACTATTACCCACTGGAATGTAACAGTATGCATGTTTTCAACTGGTGAGGTTCATTTTTAAGCCAAATCAGATGCAACAAAATATTGACAAACCGAAATGGTGAAATTATGAAATGTATAATGTAAATAGAAAGGCTGTGAAAAGACAGAGCTGATGGTGAACAATGAGCAAGAAAAAAAAAGTAGGAGCATTATCCAGCACAGTAATCATCCAAACCATATAGTAGCAACAGTTAAATAAATACGCAAAGATTAAAATCATCTGCAGATCCCTGATTCATCATCAGCAGACACATGATTTTAAAATCATTATGAGGAGAAACAAAGACTTCCGAAGCAAGGAGACCCTGTGAGGACTTGTCAAACAGCGGTAAATCACAACAAACATGCAGTTGTTCCAGGATTCACGATGAACGTTCAAGAAATGAGCCAAAAGCATGTCTCACTCTTCACTTGCCTTGATCCAAATAACAATAAACAGTGTTTTAGGGCTGGCATAACTAAGCTGATGATTTTTGAAGAGGGGAAATTAGAATAAAAAGGTTGAGCCAAAATGAACTCATGGGGTGTCCATTCATGTCTTCAGCCGAAAAACACCGATTTGGAGTTAATCCGTCCTGCCAATCACAAGAACCCTTCATTCTTTGGAAGCGCTACGTTGTGCTGATAAATATCCTAGGTAACATGACTAATCATGCCACAATGATCTGATGGGTTGTTTGTGTGTTATTTAAGAAGCTAATTGTACAGCTTAAGAGTACACAAACACTCTTGGGAACCAAAAAAAAAACACTTGTAGTAAAACTGTTTTCTAGAGGACACTTGATAACTCTTCTATCTGGTACACCTGATTGAATCACTGGCCGAAAGACAGGTACATGTTGCTGCTCAGGAATGGGAGTTTCTTTGCACTGCATTCCCATACTGTGATTACATAGCTGATACAATCCATAAACATAGTTTTATGAGTTATATATAAAAGGGTTCACATTTATGAGGATGACAGAACTTGACATGGAAAACTGCAGCGAAGGAATGAGTCACTCTAATGGGCTCTGAAAGTGTCTCCACTGAAATGTCAACTGATGCTTATTAAGTTCAAAACAAATCATGTGAATCATGTCCATTTCTATTTTAATACTAAAGCACTTTGATAAAAATACAATTTTACTCCTATTTGCATTCAAGTCTGAGAAAGGGGCTTTTCCAGCACAAGAGAGAAGCCAGCAACTTTACCAAGTGTTAGTTCCAAACCTTTGGGAGGCATCTACTAACTTAATGCAAGCCGGAACCCACTTCTTTTAATTTCTGCTGTGTGGTTTGCTCTCTCTCAATATCACGTACAAAAATCGCTACATGTTTTTCCTGATAAAAATGTGAAATAGGATGGAAAGTGAAATTCTGACCGTCATCAAGGTAAACAGACAACCGGAGCCTTTAGTTGTGCGTTGTTACTGATGAGGGCAAATTAAAATGAAAGGGGTCCTGTGGAACTCAGTCAAGGTTATTACACTGTCAACACTGTCCCTCTGCTAATTATGTGATATTCAGGGCACCGTCATTAGAGCATCCACACAATGAACTTCAGAGAATTTTTCTTTTTGTACATCTACCACAAATCTGGATTCGCATCAAAAGTTACTCTGAGAGGGGGAGAGGGACGGCAACCCACTGTGGGTGGTCTTTGGAAATATATGCTGCGCCCATTATTCATTTTGTCATTGAAGTCATCATCATAATGAGGAAACATCACACAGTCCCGTTATTTCACTTTGTACCTACCGGGGCAGAAGCGGACTGCAGCACACATGCAGTTATAAACTTTATACCACCATGAAAACCGTAAGCACTGGGCTCTTCGAAGATGAACGGCTTGAGAGGCAATTTGCAATCTGTTTTAGCTGCTCAAATATCGACGGATGCTTATTATTTTTTTCCCCTTTGCATAATTCTTTCCAGTCCCGTCACTGCTTTGCTGGGGGAAACGGTGCCCAGTCACTCCACAAGGTTGCCAATATGCAAGATATGGTGATGAAAGGAGCTACTGGGCACTCTCAGTGTAAACCACGACACTTTGACCTGGTAATAACCAACTAAACACATATTAGTCATTTCATTGAATGTTGCCTCAAAGACGTCGCAGTCTTTCAGGTCATGTAGATGACAATATACAGGAGGTTTTATGCTCTTGCGGCAGGACTCTCAGGCTGGGTAATGTCCCTTTAAGGGACCGTCAAAAGGTACGTACCATGATACAAAATATGAAAATGGGGCAAGTAAAATTATTATTACAATCATTTTTAAAAAAGTGCATAAAGTAAATCTCAGAATAGCTAAAATTGAAGGAGACTTGTCAGGAACCCTATCCTGGCTCGGGTGTTTGATTTATAAAAAAACAAAAACAAATAGACGTTGCCCTTCCTGAGTATGACCTCAGCAAAACTTCAGCGCCTCACAAATGTTTACCTCACGTGTAGTAAGTCATTTACTATTACTATTTCAAGACAGAACTCAATTGTTGTAAATTCCAAAAAGAGAAATGCAATGAGGAATGACATGCAATACGCATAGGAATGTGATCCAGAATGCAAATATATTTATCCTGGAAGAGACAGATGCTGGCAAAGGAACAGATTTCTCTCGCACTCTGTCAGGGCAAAAACCAGCGGGTAGTTCAAGCATCAACGCAGAATACTTCCACTTCTTGTAAAATATAATAGTCTGCCTTCCTGTAACAGACACAGCAAGGTGGCGCAACGTGAATGTCGTGAATTTTTATGGCTGTAGCCACAACGTTCATGTCCAAAAACACATGACAAACATATTTCATAACAGCGCATGCCACAACTGCCTTTCACTTTACTCAACCTTTCAGTGCAGCAGGAAATATCTCCGTGTATCTCAGAAACGCTTTTCAGCGGGAATGATGGGTCAGTGTCAATTAATAGTCCAATGCATTTAAAAGGATCCCTCAGGAGGTCATTACATCTCCATATGTTTTCTCAGCTAGCAGACGACGCCATTCCAATTTTTGGTATGTAGCCACATATCTAGATGTAGCACCGTGCTCTTCAGGAGTTTCGCGTGGATATTTTGAAGGGGCCACTGGCTCTGTGGGCGAACGCTGTGCATTCTTCACTTCAGCACACCCCACCCACCCATATTCAAACATTTAGCCAGACATGATGTTCTCCTCACACATTACATCACACTGTATTCCCGTTGACTGATAAAATGGAACCACACTCTTTGGCTCTTCTGCATCATTTCTATACAAATGGCTCTCCGGGGTATTCTGTAGTATTCCTCCAGCATAGTTTATCAGGCATGTTAGAAAGCAAATCATTGGCGCTACAAATAGATGTACAAAACAATGCTGCTTGCCTATCGGTTTGCGGAAACTGATTGGGTAAACGTCATCAGAACTGGTTTTTGGAATTTAAAACATTAAAAACCTTCCCTTATTTTTTTTTTTTTCCAAGAGAAGTGCACCAGTTCATTCAGAGTGAATAAATATGTTACCTGGTGAGTGAGTGGATCCACCTTACGCTTCTTCTTCTGGTTCTGCTTGTTTGTTCTGGGATACACGGTCAGAGCCTCCTGCCACCTGCAAAAGGTGAAATGTGGCACAGAATACAGAAAACAAATATTTACTGCTTCTCCGGATAATTAAGAGTCCACAATGTACACGTTAGATCATGTCACCCTGCAGTACTTCACATGTAATATCCTGTTTGTCGAAACTGAAAGAGTAAGGTGTGGAGCGTTACACTTTAAACCTTGTTAAAATACAATTACGCTTCATGGTTTATGATGAACATACACGGCACAATGGCCTTTGTGAAAATCATTTTAGGCTGTGATCAAAAAATTATATCCGGCTCTGTCGGATCAAATCCAGTATCCTCACATCCCAAATCGTCTCTTACCCATTGATAATTTCTTTACACTCAGCCCGTATGAAGTTCTCTTTTTCAGGGGTCAGGATACACAGGGAGTTCTTCTGACCCGTCCTGGACTCTCCATCGATAACATCAGAGCACTGGTTCATATTGATGGTACCCTGGGGAAGAGTACTGGGCTAGAGGACGCAACAGAAGGACACACAGAGGAGTGTTAAGCGTGGAAATGAACAGAAGGCCTCATAAATCCCTCAACATGGTTTCTCACACAATCCGCCCCAGCAAGTTTCCAGCCAATATCACCACATCACATGCCGTCACTATCTTTGCACTGGTAAATATTTTCGCATATCTTTCTTGGTTTTCTTACTGAAGCATTTGAAAATAAAACCATGAAATGCAATTGTTTATGCAAGTTTTCACCTCAGTAGCTTTGTCAAAAATCACTCCAACAATTCACGTACAGTGTTTGATGATAAAGGGCGACTTTTCATCGATCCAGTTGACTCAGCAGAATAGGAAAAGGTAGTGGAGAGTCTTAACCCAGATCTGGAAGGTTCATTATCAAAGTATCGCTGGAGAACTACTGCTTGTTGTCAAAGAAGTACATTCATTCGTCAGGGGAAAAAAAAATGGAGCTGTTGAACTGGAAGAGCTCTTCCGTTACGATGAAGACGTGTATTTGTTCTATCTGAAATCCCATTACACAGATGCTTCTTTAAATAGGCCAAATGGGATGCATTCATTTAGCACTTTGAGTCTAACGACCAAACCTTCAAAACATTCACGCTTTAGGTAGAGGCTGCTGTGGGAGGTGCTAATTTGCTAACACATTCACATACCAGTCATACACTGATGGCAAATGCATTAGGAGTAATTAGGTGTTCTCCATCTTGCTCAAGGGCACTTCCCGTGACAGGATTGATTAGACAGCCAAAGCCAAGTTGGTACCAGATGTCTACAAACACATTGCTACAAATAAAATACGCATTAATAATAAATCATCAGATCCCTGCGGCATTCTCTAAACTTTGCTTGAGCCTTAACTTGTCAAATTGCAAGAAGGGCAAAGATTCTGCCTCCTGTCTCCCACCGACAACAGAATCAGACAGTTTTCAGAAGGAAAACATGGTTCATTATATTGGACAGGTAGAAGAAAAATAAGATAAAAGGTGAAACTTCAGCAATGAAAGAAACCAGTATAAACGCATGTGAACTGAAGAATTTCTATATATTCTCTCAAGTATATGGATGCTGAGCAATGAAGTATGTGCCGTCTGTGCTTCATTACTTACTGAGTAGTGAAGCATAGTGGGGATCGGGGAGTTCTCTCTCTCTTCCCCCCTGTTGCACTTAACATACAGGCTGAATTACAGCTTGCAACCAGTGTGGTAACTTGGTTTCTATAAGTACCAGGAAGCCACACGTGATAAATTACAACCCTTTGGAATATGTAGGATATAAAGCTGGAAACACGATTAAAAGGTATCAACTTAGCTAGTGACCAAATAAATCTTATTGAGGAAACCAATTTGTGCGGTGTATAACCATACGCTGTGCGTAACCCAGGATCTAAATCCTACGAGCTGCCTGTGATGTGGAGGAGAGGTCAATAGTTAACGGTTTGCGGCAATCCCACCCTAAGCTTGGTTGAAAGGCTGTTTATTCTGTCGCCGTGGATCATAACTTCAATTCAACTCTAAATGCGTCCAAATTTGAGAGGGAAAGTGGGACCATGGAAGATGGTAAACAAAATCAACCAGCGAGCTAGGCAGCATGGTATGACATGTAGTGTCCCTTTATGATTACTCAACGACAAACAAGAGAGCCACAGTGAGAGTGACTCGGTAAGCCAGTATGTTTTGGTTTAGTTCCGTGATTCAGCAGCTTCAAAATCAACAAAGGGCTCTTGACAACAAGGTGAGAGGCCAGGACAACAGCCGGCCTTGACAGACAGACGGACTAATAGACCCCGGGACAGCTGGGCGAGGGCCTGGGCCTGCATTAGACTGGACAGAGAGACTGGCGTCAGCTTGACCTGAGAGCCCTGTCACTCTCAGACCGGGAGAGAGGACCAAGTTTTTGGAGGCTGAGAGAAGACGGATTGAAGGAGGGAGTCTGGAGCTGTTGGTCAAGAGAAACAGCGTTGCCAAGGCGAGAAAAAAAAAAAAAAAGAAGGTTTAGCGAACTATGACTTTTGCCTGCTTGACCATCTGTCTGAGTCAACAAATCTAGAGAGCACTGCACATGTGGTCTTGTCCTTGAGCTCAAGTCAGAAGAGGATAAACAGTAATACATTTCCAATTCTGGGAACGCTTGTACGACCGGCGTAAGCCCATAGGTTTAGACTTACAGCATCAGATTATTTACGACACACAAAGGAACTGATTGCATTTCTGATTGAAAACCCGGTTTAAAAAAAACAAACAAAAAAACGTATATGTCTGGGGGAGATTTCAGCGCTTTTACGTCGCCGACGTGTGGAAGCGCGGTACATGTTTTTCAAAGAGGTTGGGTGGCAGGCAACACGGGACTCCTCCGACACGTGTGTGCCCTCCCTGCCTCAGACTTGTGTCAGCTGAGCACAGATACACGCCCCCTACTTCTGGCCAGCCATTGCAGCTCCAGCCCCCAGACCCAGGCCCCTCAAACCCACACCTCTCTGTCACCTAGCCTGGACCGAGTCCCCTCTCCCTGGGCCACCAAGCTCCACAATGGATCCTTTGTAAAGCAGCACCAGTTCGCACAATGTGGGATTGTCAGCCGCCACAGTCCAAAGAGCCACTCCTCCCCTTCACCCTCAACAAGGATATGACAGAGAGACAAGAGGCCCAAACAAGTGTCTTTTTGTGACCGGCGCGGAGAAATGATGAAGCCAACATAAACTTATTCTTGTCCCTGAAGTTGCTCAGACAATAGTCTGAATATTGTCTCCATGTGAGTCAGAGCAGAAGCTCATTGAGAGTCAAAGACAAGTAAAGAAAAAATAAATATTCTGTCTCTACTTCAGTCAAATGACTGAAGTGGTAGATAAGCCTCTGCACTTATGATATACATCAACTATTAGCAAAAATGGCTGCCGCTTGAATGATCTTAACAGTAATACTGTGGCGAACATCAAGCCTATTGTCGAATTGTCATAATTTTCCATTTTTAATGGCTAAAAATTGGCATTTCAGCTATAAAAGGATTTAGAAAGTTTGCTACGAGTGTCAAGGACCAAGGGATAAACAAACAAGATGAACCCTTTGGATCTGTTACGTAAGGTACGGCGAGACTCACAGACTACTGTCAGTTCATTCTCTCCAGGAGAAACTAACGTCAGCATCAAGACTATGACACTTTCAAGACCTTTAAGTTGAAAATTCAGTGCGTTTTACTTTTATTCCGCAGTATGGCCTTATCTCGTGCTCATTTAACACACTATCATGTGATCTTTGTCCAGATGTTTCGTAGCACTGCATCAGTGTTCATTAGGAATGAAGCCTTTGTTTAAAAATGGTAATTATTGAGCTCCATGCAAGCATGCCTTTGTGCCCTTGGCTTCCTTCACTCTTGGCCATTCCACAGCTTAGGAAAACATCCCATTCTCCCATATGACACAGCAGGAGAAATATTTGCTTCTTTTGGCAGCTCGGTGATGGTCTACTTTCATTTTGGGTTGTGAAGCACATTCTCTTGCACTGCCATCAACATTCAAGGTTTGATAGAGTCATTTCTAATAACGGAAACCAAATATGCAGTCGAAATGACTCCTCTTGGAGAAGCATTAGAGAGGGAGGGGGGGAATCGTACTGAACTGTTCACGTCCTTCGGTAGTGCGATTACAGCAAACACTGCCGATCCCGGTAATTAACACCCCGAAGTTTGCAGAAGTTTACTTTGGACATGAAGATGCCTCAGATATTTGTCACAGATAACGTTACTCAGTCGAACAGCTGGAAGTTGACTACGAACATCTGTTACTTGGTATTTGTGAGCCAGTTCTCTGCCAACTTTACCCTTGATGACAAATTCAATTGCCAGAGCTTCACTCTCTCAGATAAATTACTGATAGGCATGTAACAGCATGACCCTCGAGCCGTCTCTGATCCCCTAGCACTTTCTGTCTTTGTTTATTAAGACATGGAAGCCATAAGGAAAATTGATTAACTGTATCTTCATCATCCTGACTCACAAGGCAGGCTATAATTAGGCATCAACAGGGTCCAGCATCCTCAACTCATTACAGAGAATCATAATTATGCATAAAATCTTTCCCTAGCAACTAAGGACAATAGTGGTAAATACATTTTTGATACACGTGAACTGCCAGTAACCGGCTCCAGGGGAAATTTCCTCAGGTGCCAAATGGATGGAGTCACTTTCAGTGTTGCTAAATCCAACGGTCGTCTTCCTCTTTTTGGCCAACGAGCAGGTCTCCAAACACAGAAACCTGCATGAATCAGAGCCATCATGTTCATGTAACTTCACCCTGGCCTGTAAAGTCCCCTTACAGAAATAAACCACACGATTACCTTAGATTCAAGTGTGAGACACCTCTTAACCCTTGCGGTTTGCCATCAACCGAGAAATCAGATGAAATCATCAACGTCTTACATTGCTCCGGTCAGTGCTTAAGCTTTCGAGACATTAAGATAAATGCAGAACAGGAATTTGCTAAGCATGTTTACCCAGAGACAACACCTAATATTTGGCCAACAGTGTGACACATTATTCCCGAGCAAAAAGAATCCACACAATAACTGAACCAACACGGACCTTCATATGGCACATATTTCAACCAGGTATTGCAGAAAGAACCGTGGGCGGTAATAGTACGGCTCTTCTGCAGAACAGTGAGAGGATGTGGGTGGTTTAATGCCGTGTTAGGAGGCCAACAGTCGACAAAGCTCGGGATGCCGAGGCGGAGGAAGAGGAGGACGAGTTGGAGGATGAAGAGCATATATTAAGTTAGTAAGCAGCATTTTTCAAGCACTGCTGGGTCTTTGTTCCAAATCCAGTGCAGCTGGAGAAAAACTGAACCTACCTGTTCATTTAACAGTTTTACTGTAAAGTTTATGTAATGTCTGCTACAACGATGAGGGCATTGTGCAATGTGACAAAAGAACAGAGTGAGAAATCAGTCCGTCTGGCTGGCTGGTGACGGAGTTTATGGTTAGACTGTATAAACAGGTGCTGGAATCGAGTTGTGTCATGTTGCATTGTCTGCTCGAGCCAAACACCAAACTGGGAAAATTGTTTCTCAGACACGTTGACTGTCTATCACATATTATTTAAGCTCCTTTTATTATTGTACCCTTGCCAAAACCACTGTCAAACTAGATATGTTAAACACATTTTCTTCTTACTTCTTTCAGCCGGTGAGGATCAAGTCCTGCAGTGTGTGGGCAGTGGTGATGATATTTATAAATTGTCAATATCAAAAATGAATTACTCAAAGATCTGAGATACGGACAGCAGAACTTCCTGTGCAGCCTGAGGCCACTGTGTCAAAGATTTGCACTCTAACACTCATCGTAGAAAACAGGTTTTCAGGGAAGTATTAATAGTCCTGTCTCTGCACACACAGGCCCTTTTCTGTGCATCCTGTTTTATTAAGTAACAGGCGAATGTGGCCGCATGCTGCCGGCTTGAGAAATGCGCCAAAAGGTGCCAGCCTGATTTTTTTTTCCTGAGCATTTCATCTTCTTTGCGTTACTGTGCTGAGCACACAATTTAAATTCTAAACCTGATAAAAGAGGCACATGGGCAACCAATCAGACGGATGTTTGACAATAAGCCCGGACTCATCCCCCTAGAAACTAACAAAATGGAGACGCTGGTTATTGGGCATTTGTTTCACCAATCTAAATGATAATTCTGCAAAATAATTAGATCATCAAGTCTGAGTCACACACTTGGACAGCTAATCTTCCACCGACTTTTGTGCATGAATTCAATGTACCCACATCTCACACAGACCCTCCCACCTCTGAATCTGCCCCTCTCTACGGAGTGATTGCAGGAAGAAATTCAGAGATATCGCGCTCAGCCTCAAGGAAGCATCCTGAGTCGGTGCTCGCAGGGAAAAGATGTCAGGCTCAACATCAGGGCTCTGCGCGCTTTCTAATTTTAGCTGCACAGACTCGCACTAAACAGGTGGCTAGGTTACTGAGCTGAGGTGAAAGGTCATCTTATGCACTTACAACCTGTTGCAGCCCAGTTCAGCTGTCAACACTGGAGGAGACCCACACAGCAATAACAGGCAACTGGTCTTATTACCGCATATATATATATATATATATATATAAAATGGATTGAAGAAATGAAAAAATAAATAATTGCACAATAAAACAAATGTACTGTGGTGTGCTGCATTTGACCTTCCACATCGGTGCCTCTGAATGTCCATCCCTCCCACGTAGACACCTAGCTATCCACCCCCCACCTCCCCATTTTATTGGAGACCAGAGTTGCTCAGAGCTGCCTAACCCCTTACCAAGACACTTGAAACAAAAACCCTCACAAAAAGGTTTGGTTTTAGTTTTTTTTTTTGCATCAAAGTAAGCAGCCTGTCAGGCCATGGCTGGCTTTACAGAGAAGTTACACAACAGTGCTGGCTGCAATCTCAAAAGAGAAGCCAGAGAGAGCTGGAATGAGAGAAAGAGATAGAAGAGACGTGCAGAATGAAAGAAAGGGAGCAGGCGCCGAGATGGTACAGCCAAAAGAAGTGAAGAGAGTGTAGTGGTTGAAGACCATATTATCTGGACACAATTTTTGTGTGCACTCACAAAAATGAGTGTCTGGAATCTGTTAAAAGGGAACATGAAAATAGTAACGGGGCACCAAGAGAGGGATTATAAAAAGGTATTAAAGCATAATCAACCTTTTAACAGGGGGCTGTCACCATGGAGCTGTCGTCGACGGTCATCAAGAATTAAGCTCAAATGACAAGGGTCTTCAACAAAATGAGGGGGAAAAAAAAAAAAAAAGAAATCCTACGTTGACGGATGAGGCTTTACTCACTTTTGAGCAGACAATTCTATTTCCAATACTTTGAGACCTTATGCCTTATTTGCCCCCCACACACAAACACACACGTGGGTATCATTTTAATGTGGTCTGAAAAGGGAGGTCTGTCATGGTCTTATGAAAGCAGTAGAATATTTGGAACAGATCAGATTTGATGTATTTTCTGTGAAGCAAACTTTGCTCGTGCAATCAAAAAAGGGGGCACCTTCACCCTCTTTCTGCGTGTGAGTGTGCAAACCAGGAACAATGAGTGTAATTTGAATTTAACAAGTGCAATTTGATAGCAGTTATTTTTAGACTCATTAAGCCCTTTGGCTATGAATACACAGGCCAATACTGGGGAGGGGGTGGGAGGTGAGAGGCTCATATGCAGGACAGGCTCGGCCTACAATTGGGATCACAGTGATTGAATTGAATGTAAAGGGAGCAGCACTGGGGTGGAGGCAAACAGGATTACTGCGTGTCCCTCTAAATGGGTGCCCGATACGTCAATCGTGACTGACCCGTGGAACGCACATGTAGAGCGGGCAGAACATGTGCGGGTCAGAAAAAAAAAACAAAAACCAAAGATGTAGATGTTGGTTTATCCACGCTCCCTACGGCATTTGCCACCTGACTGATGTACAGGGCAGCAAGTCCGTCTGCTTTTCTAACACATGGGCAACCACGCACATGTGGTCTACCACAAGAGATCCTGCACAACTCCTACAAGCTCATTGCCCTAGTTATGCTTCCATTGTATAACTTCTAGTGCGTACACAGTACTAAAGAACAACTAGACACTGGATTACATTCCATCAAATGTTTACTGCATATCAAATCAACTCTTGCAAAATCCCAAAGTATTGAAGGCTCTTTGTCTTTGGTCTTGGCGGGACTGCAAGGTTTCCCTACCCGTCCTTTGACGAGCATTATTTTGGCTCAACCACCATGTAACCAGCTGGACAATTCGAGCACACATGCTGGATCTTGGCACTATTTTTGATTGACATGTTCAAAATTACAATTAAATGGTTACCATGGTCACAATCCTGGTGCTTCGTGGTAATACAAATATGGGAAGCAAGACAAAGCTACTGCGGAGGAGAGTTTCAGACTTCCAAGCATTTTGTTGACAATCAAAGTGTAGACTGAATGCAAATTTACATCTTACAGTTGTGATAGACTGATCACCAGCTTTACCATTATCCATTCTAAGGATGTAGATTTCAGCCAAACATATCAGTAACAAGTCATGCATTAGTTGGTGAGCTATAAATGCTACTGGTGCCAGAGGGTAAGTCGGGAGGGGGGGAGGAAGTCATTGTCTGGGATCAATGAACATCTGTAGACAGGCTGCAAGTGGTTAACCCACAACCCTTTTTCTGCGCATAAAAATAGAGGGATGGTGCTTCACGTACACACATACTGGGTGACAACTTACTGGGTTGTGGTCCTGTCATTAGGCTGATTGGCAGTTAAAATGTTGTAGCAGACCCTCGTGATTACAAGCTGCATGGTGGCCGTTTCCATGGTTTTCGGCCTGGTGCAATGGGAACACTGACACCACTGTAATCCATGGCTGTTTACATTCCAGTAGATCAGTTCCTACAGGATCCATGGGGCAGGAAGGGCAAGGGTTGGAGAGGACTCTCACGTATCACATCTCCAAAACACCAACAAATGCTGCACACAGGACTGACACTCTTAACCCGTGCCAACTGTCAAATGAATGCCTTACACTCCAGCTCCTCTGCTAAGCAGACGCTGCTTGCCACGATTGGAACGCCGCTTTTTTAATATTACTCACTTGAGGAGATGGGGTGTTGTAACTCCGCTTTTCTCAACATAGAGCAACTCCGAATCCCTGCATGCTCGTACGTCTCCAGGAAATATTTTCATATTTCCAAACACAAGAAGCGGGATTTTGAGTATCCAAAAAATAAATTCTAAAGCAGTCAATTATCGAGTTTACAAGGGAAGGGAGAGGGCCAGTGCAAGCTTCAGTGCATCCTTTGGTCTGACAGCTCCAAAGGCAAACACTAGTTAATGTTGCATAAGCTCATGTCATGACTGGAGCCAGAGACAGAATATGGTATCTCTGTTGAATTGAATGCGAAGATACGATAGGAATGATAGGAGGTTACACAAAATTCTGTTCTGGGACCGTTTAAAAATAAAAAACTCTCAGGAAAGTAAAAGAATTTCTAAGAGACTCGAAATACCAAGATAATGTTTGCAGCACAATAACAGAAACAAGATCTGGCTATTACACAGCCCATCGGGTGCAGTCGGCACGGACACAGGATGACTGTAACTGCAGGATATTTCATTGGGCCTTTTGTCCACCATGATTGATTTGGCAGTCTCAGGCAGTGTGCTTTTCTAATTTGAATGACAATAGTGCATGAACTGCACAGCACAGGACCACACACAGGAACACATTGTACTGTACGTTTGGTGCAAATCAATCATAAAAATAGAAGGCGATGCTAGCAGTTTACCATGCTTACTTATAGCTGCTTATTCACAAGTGCAAACTAATGCTCAGAGACGGAGCGACTTCAAAAACAGACAAATTTAAAAAAAAAAAAAGTCGATAATGAACACTAGGTCATCAAAACAGTTTATAAAAAGTACCGAGAGCAATCGCTTGAGCCGAGCCGTTGTGTAATTATGCATACAAGGCCAGAAAAACTGTCATTAGAGTGTGGCTGTTGATAGTCTAAACTCACTGATGTCATGAGAGTGGCACGGGGCTGGGGAGTATTTTACACATACATGACTGTTCTCACCTGTAGACGGAAACAGACGCGAGTACCTTAGAGTTTAATTATACAAGTGCGTGGCTAGTTCAAAAGTGAAATATCATAAAGCAAAAAGTTTCTCTCCCCCAAAAATAGCCTTTGCAGTCAAGTTCCCTTATAGGCATTCCTTTTTTTCCAGATATGTCTGCTCAATGTACGCTGCGGCTTGGAGAAAGCCTCATCGCAAACATTTGTGGTTTCATGCCAGTGATCCGTCTCAACCATGACACAACTGATCCGATATTATGCACACAATGCATTGTGTAGCTCGCTGAAACTCTGGCCTTCAAATTCAAAAGACAGGCTTTGACTTTTAACACCTTTGTTTATAAAAACCTCTCTTTATATGAATTGCAGATTAGGAATATTTACATGCAATTCCAGGTCAGAGTCGTACATTCCTCATGCGGCAGCATTTCCTGTATTTTTTGATAAGCCAACGTTTCAGCTATTCAACCTCTCTGCCTCTGCGATCAATGAAATATATTTTCATTCCTCTTTTCGCAGGCTGTGTTTTGCACCCATCTGCACTTCAAAGCACCCACTGCTCTTAGCATAAAACCGTGAAAGGCGGCGGGTCACAATTGGTGTTCACCGAAAAGCGACAACACGAAAACAATGGCTTACAACTGTGACATTACGGGCTTCACTAAACAAGTTATTTTCCTTACAGCCAAGCCACATCCTGCGTGGTGGGACAACAGCCCATCTGGATTCTGTTAAGAGTGAAGACACAAAAGGCATAGAACCAGGCAGAGAGGAAAACATAAGGGCACCCCATCATCCACGAGCTGAATGGGGATGATGAGGTGGTCTGGAGAAACATTGTACCGACAAAACTTGGTATTCTCTACATTCAACCTGGTGTACTCTACAAAATGCCATTGAAAGCGGATTTAAATGTAGGCCTCTTTTTAAGGTTAGACAGGAAGCATTTCTAACTTTGCACTGCGTCATTAAATATTTTGATACCTTGAAAGAAAGAAACGTTACAATAATGACAAAGAGCTGATTTTAGTTGCTTAAGCGATCCCCTTTGTTATGTTCGGAATGAAGTAAAAAAGTACAAAAATAAATAAGACACAAAAAAGTGAATGCCTGTCAACCTCTAGTGTAGTACCAGAAGGGTCTCCGGATTAAACAGCTGTTTATTAAAAACTACAATCGTTTTCGGTTTTAAATTTTAGGTCTTGCTACACAGGTGACAAGTGTCAGTTAAAGTCTATTTAGTCAATTCTGTCACAATAATTGTTTTGTGTTGAGCAACAGCTGCACATAGTTGACGTTAGGCTCTAATTTTAGTTTCTTTTGATCGTTTCCGTTGCAGACTGTTGCCAACACCGGCTCCCTTTTGATCCACCGTTCAGGAGGGAGATGAAAAATACCGGTTGACGCTTCCTCCGCCATTAGCTGCACGATGCAAATGCTGATTTCTAAAAAGCGGGAACGCGATCGCCCTGACTTTTGCACATCAACTGTGATGAACACTGCGAGTGCTGATGCTTCCACCGTAAGCCAAATTAAATCCCTCGCAGTTGAGTCGAACTACTTGGGTCAATTGATTTTATTTAATTACAGCAAGGGAGGAACAAAAACACGACTTTCAAGGGATTTTTGTATTAATATAAATGATCTACTGAGTTCAAATGTAACCACTGGCAAAACTTAAGATGACTCTTAAAGCTATTTATCGCGCAGGCAGTTTGAGACTTATCCGGTATTTCTTTCGAAACACAACCCTGTCGAGGGACTCAAGCCAAATATATGCAGCAGTCACTTAAACAAAACATGCAGCTTGGCACATGACTCTTTGTATCAACATGATGCTGCTTCACTTCATTCCATCTGACACCGCTGTGCCAGTGAGCTGTTAAGCACATTTGCAAAATGCAACACGGTGTGCGAGACAGCACCACTGTAGAGAGTGGCGAGGGCACTGCGCTCTCATACGCATCAGAAACACAAAGTAATGTTTCTCTCACGGTTTTTAAATTCAAATTGGTTTTCACTCCAGTTCATTTCTAAGAAATCCAGGACTGGTTCAATGACAGCCCTGTACAAGAGTGATATGAACTGCACCTTTTCAGCTACTCTTAAAATGTAAACAAACGCTACCTTAAACAAACTCAAATGTCATGGACTATTATCAGTGTGCACCATACAAATATAATCTAATAGCAGGATAAGTAGTCTTAAAACAGCCCTCTGCTCCAGTTGTTACTTAATCCGATTCCAAGACGCATGGGTTATCAAATAAAAAAATAAAATAAAAAAAAAAAAAAAAAGGAATCTACAATCATTTATTGATTTCCCACAACCTCAAGGAAAATTCCACTACGGCCTCACTTATATCCATTTTCCAAATTAACATTTATAGTGTAAAATGTTTATTATCCAGTTTCCAAAATGAGGAAAAAAGTCTGGAGAGGCAGTGACAGATGTTCAGTGACGGTCCAGCAATAACTACCACAACTTCTGGAACTCCAGAAAGGCAAGAGATTACCACCAAATAAAGAGGTTCATACACTGGACATAAATTAATGTTTCAATTTTGAAAAACTTCTTTTCAATAAAAGGGACTATTAAATGCCATCACTTGCAATTTTTGTTTCATTAAATGATTAAACGATTACAATATTGAACTAAATAAATTGTAACCTTTTTATCCTTACACTTTGGAATTAGACCAGGGACTCCGAGGGAACCAAAAACAAGGAACAGAACAGCGATGAATAAAATTCAAAGAAAAACAAAGAGAGCTTGGCTCAACAAAACTGAAAACACCAGTTTATTTTAGACCAACCATAAGTAAACAAACTGTTCGCTCCCTGGTTATTTTACTTTTCAATTAGAAGTCTTACAATTGTGAGATCATAACTATGAATGCACCCACTTTCTTTTCTATTATTTGGGGTTAATAATGACTCATTACTCAGTGTATTTCAAAATAAACCCTACAAGGGTGCGTGTCCGCTTTGCTTTCATTCCTTGATATCATGCAGTTTCATTAAAAAAGGAGCTGAGAAGATAGCAAAGCTAAATAGTTCAGGGCATGAGGACTTTCAAAAACACAGAAGAGCAAGAGAAGAAAGAATGTTGTTCCGGACATCGCTTCAGTCTTTTTTTCCCCCCACTGGCATCAGAGAATAGTTCACGACCGATACCGAGAGAGATTTAACTCACCATCTCATCCAGAGCATATCGGAGCAAGCCATGTTCATAAAGAATGAAGAACCGCCGTTGCCATTTCTAGCAGGAAAAAAAACAAAAACAAAAAAGAAACCTGAAATTAGTCACAGTAATGAGATCAGAATTAGTGCTATTATATGAAGGGACAGATCAGACTGAAGTTCAGTATAGAGCAGGTATGGAGGCTATCCACTTCTAGTTAAACGAAGATCTATTGTGAAATGTGTAGACTTTTTATTGACAGTGTGTTTTTACAAGCATATATTTATCTAAAACTGAGACAAAAATCTTCTAACATATAAACATAAAATAGCATGGGTAGGATTGCACAAGCTCATACGCTGGATAACATTATCTAATATCCATGAGCAGATCTTTCTCATTATATTTGTGTTAAACCATAAACAGATGTCAGCGCCTTGAACAAGAATTAAGTGATGCAGGTCAAAGAAGGTAAAAACCAACATACAGACTTTACTGTTAAAAAGTAGAGTGATATTCCGGTCCCTGACATTACTACGGTACTGTTTTTATTTTGTTCTTTCATCATTAGCTTAATGAGCTCAACAGTATCTGCTGCCTATCTTAATGCACCACTTAGTCACGGTGTTATGTTTCCTAGGCACCAACACCAACTCCATGAAAAATTGAGATGTGCTTTGTTGGTTGAAAAAAAAAGGGACGCAGAAGGATTTGGGGGTTGTTGATGACAGTTCCAGGCTATGTTGAAGGGAGATGTCAGGGTCGATTCCAAATATGGGGGGCAGGGGGTGAATTTGTGGTTTCCAGGAAATGTTACAGCATCACAACCCAATGATCCATTCTGGAGTGCTGTTAATGGACAGACATTCGACCTGTTCAACATGGTCCCAAAAACATGACTCACCCAACAAGTCAGCACTTTTGACTCTGTTTGTTGGCCAGTCAAAACCTGACCAACTTGCTCACCTCAGCACCATGTGCAGCCCCACAATCATGCCCCTCAGTGAAAAGCTGAATGTCTGAATAGGCAGAACATATCAGCAGTGACGTCAGCAGAGCAGCAGACTGTTGACAGGAGTTTAGGTGAAGGATCCAGAGGTGCTTTTCCCGAACCCCATATGGAAGCCATCACTGAGACTGTGAGAACTAGGACTTTTCCTGCTCCACCCCCACATTCCCTACACTCCTCTCAGAGATGCACTGCCACAGTATAATTTGGGAGTTAATAAAGGAAGTTGTGCAAGAGTTAGGCTCCCATTACATGATGCTAAGAGAGCGGGACCCATCAAAAGGGTCAACATTAGGCTCATGCTTGCCTGAGAACCATGCTTCTTCGCACAGTGGGAAAACATTTCCACAGGAAGCTACTGAATCCTCGAATTAGATAGAGGAGCTGTAATAACTATACCGGTGTGTTGTCAAATGTAAAGATAAGTAACAAAAGGCTGTACAAGACTGTGGCATTTTTAGTGAGAAACTGGACACCCAGTCAGTTGCCATGATATATTAAATACAGTTATTTATCTCAGTGTCTCAAAGTTTACACAAATGGCCAGAAAACTTGGCCTTTTGAAGAGGCTGTTTATAAAGATAAAAATTGTGTATTTTAAGTCTGAAAAAAAAAAAAAAAATCCATTGCATAATGACGATGTTCAACTTAGTGTTATTTGAAAAGAAACCATGATCTATCAGGGCTACTGTTCTCGTCTGCTGCTACAATCCATCAAAAATTATGAAAACGGCTTGGCATTAAAGCAGTAAGCGAAATCACTGGATGATTAAAAATGTGAAATGAACTTTGTGGATTACTGACAGCTATTTTTCTGTAGCTTTGAGCACTTTCAGCAACTTGCATTAATAGGGAATGACCTGGATTTTTTCACAAGAAAACCGAGATTTCCACGGAAAGGCAGAGAAGCGGGAAAAGAACAGGAGGCCGTGCTGGATATGGTTGATGAAGTGAGGGCTGAGATTAAGGAAAAATAAGAAAATTCACAAGCTTGGAAAAAAAAAAAAAAAAAAGGAGGAAAACTTTGAACAAATCAGGAGGTCAGATCAACTCGTGATTTCTGGACTTGAGACAACCCATCGATCGATCCAAACCACTGGCTAGGATGCAACAAGAGTTGAGCTGCACATTATTTAAGCTTCACCAATGAACAGATATTCTCTATGGAAAGTAAAAATATTGCTACCTTTCAAGTCATAGCCCAAAAACAACAAAAGTCAAAACAACGTAATTTGGGTTGAGAGCAGAAAACACAAACCGAGGTGTTTGCAGGGAAACTGAAGGGACACTGGGAGTACACGAATGAGCATCTTACAAAGAGGAATGCAGAACTAGAAATAATTTTGCAAATCAGAATTTCTTGGGAGTAATCATAGGCCATAAACTTTTTAGGCAACCGAGTTGTGAGATTGAACACTTTAATTTTAAGAATTATGGGCCAACTATTCCCCCCCCCCCCAAAACCATAAAAACCACATGACCATTTATAA
>CAAKHD010000954.1:53724-70689 GCA_901007705.1 Fistularia tabacaria | reverse complement strand
ATGGGCCAACTATTCCCCCCCCCCCCCAAATCAGAATAACTGCAGCAGTCCTGAAATAAAATGCATTGCCAAGGAATACTGTTTGGCAATAGAGATAAAACTGAAAACGTTAAGAGTCCTGGTGGCCTCCAGGACTGTTACGTTATAACAAGCCTTGGAGTGAGGGACGTGTTTAAACATTACAAATAGTCATTGGAAGGGCCTGCACAATTAAACAATGCCAGCACATTCCTGTTTGATTTTTTATCAGTTACTCTGTAAAGTGCGACTTTACTGCGGTGTGCTGCAAATCAGTGCTGTGCTGTCAGCTGTACGGGGGATTTCCATAAATGGTTGATTAGAATTCCTTTCGTTATGGTTTGTGGTTCCATCACTTTGCATACATATCAACCACATTCGAAATTAACTAGAACCGCGGTTAAAAAACGTGATGGGAACATTTGCTTAGGAAAAAAAAAAACCAAAAAAACAACTTCACTTCCCCAGCCAAAACATACTCAAGCCCATAGTGGTCGGTCTTATACAGCCATCCTCTATAGGTCACGTTATATGTAATGTTGGTTTATGGTGCAAAAAACATGAAGTGAGGAAAAAGAGAATCATCTAAGAACTGCAGTTTACATTCACTTTTTGCCTGATTGACTTTGCCTATCACCTCCAGGATATTGCCAATCACCCCACTTAACTGTAACAAACCCCCTCAATGCGCCTCGAGTCCAGCAACGGACGTCAATGTAAACCACTTACCCGGGATCTGTGTAAAGGATTGTCAAAATTGGTTCCCTCTGGTGCAAGGAGCAACCATCCTCCATATATAGGTTTTGCCTGATGAGGAGAAAAAAAAACAAAACAATGCATCAGGGTTTGTAACAAATTCAGGCAACGGACATCACATACTGATTCAAAGACTAGAAGCATTGACAAAAACGTTTTTAAAACTAATGAATCGGCGCACGTATTTTGTTTAACGCCGGGGAGTTTCCGTTCATCCTATACACCAGCTGCCTGGAGTTGACTGCAGGCTAAAACTCCTCAGCCGGCTTTATGCCTGTGCAACATGCTACACTGCAAAAAGAGGAAAGGGACAAACATGATTTTCCCCTCTGATCCACAAAGTGGTTGTACTAATCAGCGAAGGGGGCGGCAGGAATCAAAGGTTATCAGACAACTGTTTAGAAAACAAGGGAGGTAGTTCAGAGCCTGAGAGCAGTTGCGGCTGAGAAATACAAGTTGGCCTGGCGGTCATTCTTAAATAGATTTGGTATGCTATTGAACTCCAGCCATTCTAGTAGTCAGCAGTTATTTTGAGTGAGAAAGCCCTGCTTAACCACTGCAGGGGTATGTGTGAATGGGTAGAGATTTCACTAGGTTAATGCTCAAACCTTCGCTCAAAGTAAACAGCTGAACAATTTCACTCTTACATAAGTCACGGACACTCCCAAATCTATGGAATAGTAGCAAACAAATCAGGCTGAAAAAGCTCTGACATTAATAGCTGCCTGGCACTTCCATGTACCACCTCTGTCACTGACTTTGATTACAGTCATAACTTCACCCTGTGTAAAGTCAAGTATAATCCACCCCGAAATCCTCTTTCACTTTGATTGCAGAAGGACTGGCTTGTTTCTCAGCTAAGTGACTAAATAAACAAAATGGCACAATACAACTAAAAAAAAAAATAAATAAATAAATAAATAAATAAAAAAAAATTCAAGTTCTGCAAATAACCTTAAGCAGACTTGCAGGGGAAACACATGAGAGGCCAAGGTACGCAAGAATCTCACTTTAGATACTCAGATATTTTGATAACAGGACTGCAGAGTCATTGAGTGCTGAGGGGCGATCAGGCAGCGGGACTCGAGCTGCAGCCTTGCTCGAAAAAACAGTTTGCGGAAAACACAAGGAGGCACACTGAGACAGAGCTCGAATTAGGAAAAAGAAAAAAAGCTCTCGTCTCTCCACACATGACCTGACTGCAGCCCTGATGGCAAGTCATACGGAGAAAAGGATGGGCTGAGGTATCTGGGTCAATTTATACCCTTCAGTGGTTAACTGGTTAAAGCAGTCGCTTACTTTCTGCCAGTTCAGATCTCCTGACCTCTTCTTCCCAACTGTCATAAATAATAATGCAGCGCTACATCAACAGTTCGGGCCTTTCGATTGCAAATGGTTGGGGATGTAGACAAAACAAATGTAAAAAACAAAGCTCAGATGCTGAGCTGAAGGTCTTTGCTACAATGAGCACCTGATGAAGAGAGCCTTGTTTTCAACCCTAACTAGGTTGAGATGCACTTATTCCTGCTCACGCTGACAGCTGGTTGGTCTACGGAGCTACACATCACAGGGTAACGCAACACATTAACAAAGTCCTGGTTAGGAAACGCACTTCCCTGGAGCTCCCTGGACACAGGTGACTGCTCGCCGATGGAGGAAAGCCCTGATGGATGGGCGATGCTAAAGGACCTCTAATAAAATGACAACTGATTCAGCAAAAGCAGTATCTGGAAGGATAAAGGTGCAGGAAGGACCCGCATCAAGAGAAACCGGGCCAATATGCACTCATGGGTTGGAGACCTTTCGCTATGTCAAGCGGGCATCCCTCCAATCGGAAGGTTGGCGGTTCGACTCCCTCCTGTCTGCACGCTGAAATGTCTGCGGGCGAGACAGTGAACCCCAAGTCGCTCCCCATGGTCTGGTGAGCACTTTGCATGGCAGCCACGGCCGAATGGATGCTTTCTCCAAGGTGTGGAAGCCCTTTTGCAAGCGGAGAGCATTCAAACACATGAAGACATAGGATTTTCAACCTGACAGGGCATACGTTACCTGGTTTAAGTCTTCGTCGTTGAGCAGGTGGGATTCCCTGGGCTTGAAGCAGTTCTGACACTTGCTCTTGTTGAAGATGTTGGCTTGGAATTTCCGACAGGGGTTGTCTTTGAGGGACATGATGGACGATGGAGGAGAGGAGAGGCTCGGCGAGACGTCAAAGGAAGTCCTGCTTCGGAGGAGCGGGGACAAAACACACAAACCCCGGAATTCTCGGACGGGTCGGGGGGGGGGAAACCGGCCCGATGCCTGAAAGTCCAGTAACTCGGTTGAAGTTGTCGAGTTATCTCCTCTAAGTGATATCTATCTTCATCTTGCCCGGTGACCGCGGCTAACGCTCGACTCGCTAACTTTCTTTTATGCTAATTCGGGCTCTCCGGGGGAAGTTGCCAGCGCGGCCAGGTGTGGCCAATCCCTCACCTGATTAGGCGGACGGAGGAGGGGGAAAAACAAACAAACAAACCGGTACCGGCGGCTCACAGCCGACACACTCCGGGCCTCTGGTTCACTGCGAACGTCCCGTCAGCCTCCATCGGGCGGAGCGGTGCGGTACTACGGGGAGGGAGGGAGTCCGCGTCGGCCCCCCTCCTCTCTCTCTCTCTCTCTCTCTCTCTCTCTCACTCTCCCTCTCTCTCTCTCTCTCTCTCTCCGCCTCCCTATCAAACAAGTAATAGCATATTCACAGTCGTTTCATCTGCGTTATCTCCCGCCGTCGCGCTTCGAGACTAAACATTATCCAACTCTACCGGGGACAGGAACCGCGGGCTCGGTTGTCCCGCCGTTAAATCCATGGTCTCCGGCCCGGTGTCGGGGTCGCGCCGCGGCGGATCCTGCGGTTGATGTTTTCGGGAGAGTGATTTTTTTTTTTTTTGCCGTGGCCGCCGGACCTCCAGTCCGGTTGGTTGGGAGAAGCGGGAGGTGCTCCGCGTGAGTGACAGCGATCAGAGCCAATCGGGAGGAGCGACGAGCGCGGAGGAGACGCCGTTGTCCTCGAAGCGGCCAATGAGAAGCCGCGCAGCCCCGCCCCCTGCGCTCCTGCTCAGGCTAGGTGGGCTTTAAAAGCCCCTGATAGGAAGAAACGACTCTCCTTATCAAACCGTGCAAGCGATTTCCAGCTGCTACTCGCTGTTAGTTCAACCTGTTTCTTTGGCTTGTAAATTATTTCACCGCTTTGTCCGGGAATCTTCAAAACGCACAATAACAGGAACCAATAGCAGTAAAATAAAGACAACGACATTTGAGTGTTAGTCTTTTTTTTTAATTTGGTATTGAATGCGTTGACCCCTTTGCAGAATGCATACAAAATATGACCGGTGAAACTGAGGGCACGGCACAGGTGACTCACACGTCGATGAATTGACCCGTCGTGGGTGTGTGCATTCTCAAGTTTAAAGCCTTAGTAAGTGAGTTTACGAGGTGGGCAGGGCTGGAAAGTAACCAGGGGTGGAAATAGTCACAGCATGGATTCCATTTTTCATGTCATAATCGCAAGTTTTCTCAGGGTTGGGGTTCTTGAGCCTTTCCCAGCTGACAAGGGGGGAGAGGCGGGGTTCAGTCTGGACTTGTCACAGGGGCCACATATAGAGACACATGGCCATTCACATGTCATATAAAGACATACGGCCATTCACTCACTTCCCCACACATCTGGACAATTTAGGGTCTCCAATTACCCTGCAGGAGGTTTTTGGACCTGTGGTGGTGCAGTGTTCGGCAAGAAGGTCCCCGGTTGGATTCCGACTGGGGGCCTTTTTGTGTGGCGTTTGAATGTTCTATCTGGTGCAAAAGATCAACAAAACACTGGTATTTAAAAAGGAAAAACGTATTCATACCGTAAGTGAAATCCAACCTTGAGCCAAACCTGACAGGTGCCGAGTGTAAACACTTCTTCTGGCGTGGTGAAGGGGATGGAAGGCTGCACAGCACCACCTGTCGGTCGCTACTCACTGCTGCTCGGCGTCAAAGTTACACATTATTTTTATTCTACTTTTGGAATCGACACAAATGTGTCTCAGTGGGGCTGGAAAATACATGATTGCTTTCTTCGTTTAAGAAATAATTCCATGCCATGACCCTCATTATCAAAATGTTGACATGTTTCATTATCTTGGTAGACCAGCATTTTTTGTTGCTAATTTTTATTTTCTTTTGACGACTCTTTGCTGTTTTTGAAAATCTTAAGGAAATGCCAAAAGAAGCTGGCAACTTGAACCAGCTAGAAATTAGCATTTGAAAATAGGTTATTTAAAGCAGACTGCAATAATGGATTTAGAATCACACCGCTGTGTGAGACATCCCGTTTAAATCTATCTAAATGCCACTGGAATCTCCCTTTTTAAAAGTCTTAAAGTGGAAATAATCTACTCATTATGCTAATTTGTTCCACTTATGTGACAGCATTTCAAAACAAGCCGAGCATTTACAGCGTAATTATATTCCTTTTTTGCCCCTACCTAACTCCCATCAAAGTGAACGTCCACGTGAATGCGTAAGTGCTCGTACAGCCGAGCCATCAACCTCAGCCCAGAGCACAGACTACCGGCTTCATTTCATGCAAAAAGTGAATCCGAGGCCACTCCAAACATCCCATGATTTAGACTAGATGACAGGAAAGGCAGCTGATTAGAGTATCAGCCACTTCAGTCTGTCTAGCATATTTATTTGTAGCTGTGGTTGAAGCCTGTGCGGCACACAGACAGGATAATGGCTGCAGAGGTACAGGATCTGTGCAGACGACAGATAACCAGATCAGGAGCGTCTGTCATCGGCGGCGGGTTCTTTGAAGTCCACATGAAAGTGGGGAAATCAGATTTGGACGGATTCTCGTGGAGGAGTGTGCAAAGAAATATACCCTCCAAAGGGATTCTCCAACAAAGTGTCGTTTTATTTAGGGCGCTCGAGGCGGCGTACCGGGACTGCAATGCCAAGAAAACGCAAATATATACAGTAGGTATGCTAAAGCTGGTTAAAGGCGGAACAAAAAAACAAGTGTATGTGGTGAATCGCCTTAAGCACTCATTTAGTGCGCAGTACAGAACATTTAATTTATTTCTGTGCTGAAAATGTGAAGGTCTCAGACACGACACGCATCAAAACATTACACGTAGACTATATCCTAAGCAAACACGTAACAGCAACATGGATACAAGTCGTACAGGGCAGACGTTTGCTATGTGTTATAAAATGGTTTGCACTGAATCCAACCTCTGCTCTCCAATATCAAATGATACGGGAATACGCTTAGACGGGATTATAATTTCAAACCGGATTATTATGTCACTAACCATCAAACGGCAGCAGAGACCCCGGCGCTGTGGCGTCTGTGTTGCTCATTTTAAGAAGGCAAGCAGAAACATTCATTGATACTTCAGGGAGGTCTTGTTTTTGTCTATGAAACGCGGTTGAGTAGCTCCAGGGGTCCGAGCTGAGGACCCTCGACTCTGTTGTAACATTTTCTTATGCATGAAAGTACATGTTGAAACATTCTTGGGATTTAAGCTGTAACCTTTTAAGTGTTTTGCCTGCTTACTTTAACTTTACCCTCCCGTCTTCTTAAATGTCAGCTGCACACATTCAGGCCATCATGAAGTCACATTATCTGACAGTTCCGTGAGGCTCTATTTCTTGTAAGGCGATGAAGTTAGCGAAGGAGAGATTGTCATCCCGAGAGAAAGTCACTAAAATGTTCACTACCTATTGGCCTCGAAAGAGGACGGCCAGCCTTTTGCCATTTGCCCTTCTCCTCGCTAAGTAATCTCCAGTTTGCATACGATATTTCAGGGGTGCCTGAATACAAAGAAAACAACAACAACAAACAAAAAAAACAGTTAAATTGTCCAATATGAACAGTGTCCATGAAGAGACTGGCCAAAGAAAACACAGAAGATTCTGGCTCACCGATGCAGAGTTCTCACGTTCACGCCTGCTTGGAGGTGCAATAAATATCATCATTCACAGCACCAGCCCGCGCAAAGTAACATTTGCGGCCGATCGTTTGTCTTCCGTTAGAAATATTTCTGCTTTATGTGGAACACAGATAGATATAAAGGGCTTTCCGACCTTGAAACGCACCGCATATGAGCAACAGTAAAACATGCATCAGGCCGGGTTTAGAAGAGATTTGCCTTCTTCTTCATGTCGTTACGTTTCCAAAGGGGGAGTCTGTCAAACTCCTGCATGTCCATACCGAAGACCTGAAAGAACGTGTCCGGCGACAGGTGACGCTGCAATGAAATGCAAGGAAAAAATAGATCACGATAAGTTAATATCGTGTTTTCATACAGCGTAACTGCTATTTTTATAAAATATGAGCTCAGTCCCATTGGAGAGGACTGCATCATAATGCCATTTCTGTACCTCAAGTCTTGTTCTGTCTACTTCTTTGGGAAGCCTCACCCGTCCTCTGTTGGCAACTTTGAGCATTTCATATGGATAGACCTGCAGGGGCAAATACGGGTTCCAAAGTTAACAATCACACACACTAAATAACCTGCTGATGGGTAAGGGAAAAATATCTAGAGGGATATTCTTAGTTAAAACTTTATGAATATATCGTGAATATTGTCTAATTTGTATGTTTCTTGGTGGATTTTATTGATATCAAATATTGTGATGAATGATTTGTTCTCTGCAACATCTCTCTAAAAATCCAATTATTTGAGGTATATTTTAAAAGACCAAAGCTTGGATTTAAAGGCTGAGTGCTGCACGCCGGATGCTCTTCATATGCATGTCACTGCACAGGAGACTTAACTACATTAGCAAAAATTAATTGAGCTTTTAATGAAACAAACAAAGAAACAAAGAAAAATAAATACTTGCTTTTGGCTCCAACAAATTAGGCATTGAAAACCCGCGGTCCATTCCAGCAAATGCACCGTCAATGTTGAGCTACAGAACGAAGCAGACACATGCTATGGGGAAAACAGCTCAGCACAGTCGCTACGTTTTAAAGCTAAAAGACAACTAGCACATTTTAATTGCTCGAGGTTACAGAGTTAGCGGTGTGACAGATAGATGCCGTATCTAGATGGATGAAGATGTAAGCGGGTTAATAACAAATGGAGAATCGGAAATTAATGTGATGGTTCACGGGCGAGAACATGAGAGCGTGCTGATGCGCTGCGAGGTGAGGTCAGTCTATCATACGGACAGGAGACAGAGGTGAGCCTCCGATCACATACCTTGAAGTCTGATGAGCAGGAGATAAAGTGAAAGACAAGCGAGCCAGAAAATTAGTTTAACTACGACAAGGTATAATCAATAGCCTAAATAATTGATAACTGATTAACATGAAGTCAACTGTGATTATTTCCACACTCACCCCTGGATCTGTCACGGCTGTACAGGGAGAAATCTGCAGAGCGCGGCTAAATGAGAAGCAAACGCATGATTTTATTTTATTTTATTTTACGGTTTCTCTGCAGCCAACAACTCAGGAAATATAAAATGACTCAAAGGCAGCGTCCCGTCGCCGTTCTCTTACCGGATTGAGGCCGTTGCAGCCGTATCCCGGCAGAGAGGACGCTTGAGATGTGGAGGAATTTGGACCTGGGTCAAAGAGAAACAACAGTTAGATTAACTCTGACTGAGTCTGCAATCAGATCAGTCTTACCCAGTAAAATATTCTCAGCCAAGTTCTTTTCTTAGCCTTTACCCGGTGCTCGGTAAAACTGCCTACTCAGAAATGCACCCGTTGTGCACTTACACTTTCATCATTTTAAACAAATATCGCGCAGGTTAAACCGTGGAATTCTGATGTGGCTGCCTGTCAGTTTCGCACCAGATATAAAAGGTTATTTTGTTATTATCTATATCTCGGGAGTCGAGGTTGGCTGGACTGGGTTACCGCAGGGCCACATGTAGACACAAACAACCAGTCACCCTCTCATTCACACAGCTGCATCTCCAATGAACCTCCTGCATGTGTTTGGGCTGTGGGAGGAACCCAGGGGAACCCTGAGGAACCCCATGCAGACACAGAACATGGAGTCTCCGCACAGAAAGGCCCCCTGTGGGAATCTAACCAGGGACCTTCTTGCTTTGAGGCGGACGCGCTAACCGTCCCAAATCACGCTGCAGGTTCATTGGAGACCCTGGCACGATAACTCGAAGTGGGTCACTGAGAGGAGAAGACGCGGTGCCGTACCTTGTTGTTTGTAGATCGGGGGCTTTTTGTACATGTTGTAACCCTGGTCTGCAGATGGGGAAGGAAACGGGTCGGTCAGTTCAGCAAATTCTGAAACATCACGTAGCAGCCAGTCTGTGCATCCTGTGCATCTCGAATATAAGGGGATCCAATATAATGACTCAATAAAAAAAATCTTAAGAGGGCAAATCATATCCTCGCCGACGGCTGGCGGTTTTGAGCGATCTGATTTCCGAGCAAAGCAGAGCCGCCGGTCACCCATCACTCTGACTGCAGAGGACAACGCATGCGTTTCTAAGGAAGCCTTAGCCTTGTGTTTGTTCCCTCTGTGAACGCACGCGGCTCGGACAAACACGCCGGTGACATTGAGAAGAAGATTGTATTCATTAGAGAATTCAAATCATTGGGGTTTCTGGTTAAAAATTCCGGCTGCGATTCAGCCGTAGCTCCGTGAGCCGCAGAATGCTGGAACGGGGACACGGCCACAAAGGAGAAACATGACTCTCTGTTCCTTCTGCCTTTGAGTCACAAATCTTTATCATCCAAAGCTGCCTTAGGACTGAGTCACGTTTCCACTAATAGACCTTTGAATCCCATAAAAACCCGTCTCGATCAACTGGTGCTTCCTCGTGGGCTCGTGTTGGAATGCGCAAATGTAAACCAAATGAGAGAAGGAAGGGGGAAATCGCTACACGAAGAGGTTGCTGGAGGAGCGGGCCTTACCTTGGGTGTTATTTGGAAGAAAGTGGTGACATAAAGGGGAGGTGGGGCAGGTGTCACTGCTAGAGATTAGGGGAGGAGAAAGCAGTAACCCTGTGGTTATTCCGGGAAAGAGGTGGTCACGGTGGGGGAGAAGCAGGGAATCATGGGGAGAGAAGACAGAAGGCGGTGAAATAACGGGTGACCCTACAGAGGGGGAGATTTCTGCAAACCAGGACGGAGAGTTCAGCCGGATGAGCTCCTCCTACCAGGCCGGTGGAAGTGCTGCGGAGATCTGGACAGGGTCGGGGTGTAGCTGTTGCGGTTGTACGAAGCGGGGCCTCCGAAGGAGCCGTGGCTTGCAGACTTGGGTATTCTTTTCCTCATTTCAAAACTCTCCTTGGAGAAGAGGAAGACATCGTTTTTAACGAACCAGTACGACCCCGTGTCTCGGTAACCGCTGACAACGGAGGGATAATAACTCACCTCTGTGGTTTCAGAGACGGTTCCTGGTGACTGAAAGGATGGAAAATGTATATGTTGTTAATAATTCAAGTAAAAGTCCATTTCAAATAAATAAGATCATCACCCCGGGTGATATTTTATTATGGATTTGATTTTTACATCAAAAATCATGAAACCTTATAAGTCTCCTAATAAGTCTTTTGTTGGGGATTTTTTAATGTATTCTTTAGAAAATACTTAAATCATATTCAATATTTGATAATAACATTTTTAAAATGGCACTGACATCATCCCACGATGACATTAAAGATTGAAAATGAGTGAATCCTGATCGTTTGACAAATGGCTCTTCACACGTATCCATGTCTCTGTGTGTATCGTCGCTACCGCTACGTAGCTCTTACACACTGCAGCCACTTGATATTAAAAAAAAAAGCATTTTCCTTTATGTGCAAACAGCCAAACCCGGCTCGACACACACACACATACACACATCCACACACCCACACCCACACAACACACACACACACCCACACACACACACACACACACACAGTCACACTCACTCACTCAGTCACTCACACACAATAAGAAAAGTGATAGTAGGACATGCCAAAGAGTAAAACTGGGAGCGTTGGAGCACGTTACCTCTGCAGAGCTCTGCCTGTTGCCCCTGTTGTCCAGAGCAGAGGAGCCGTCGTTCTGGCTCTTATAGGATATCATATCGGGGTGCTCTATATCATATATAGCCTTGACTCTGGGAATTGCTGCTAAGTCTCGGTAATCAATGATCTCATTATCTACTTTCGCCTGGGACCAGACGAAAGGGGGAGAAGGACGGGGAGGAGGGGGGCACAGAGGAGCAGACGGGGTAGGTTATCTCAGGTAAAGGGTCAGAGGTCGCTTATCACATGACTTTACAGAGGAATGACACTTTAATCCCTCAAACACCGCAGATCGCCTCCCATTTTTTTAAATAGCTCTCGGGTTTGTGGTGTTTTGAAGGACGAGAGTGTATTCCGTGGCATACCGTACACAAAAAGCGTAACAAACACATTCTAAAAGACGGGGCGGAGCACGCTGACACACACACACACACACACACACACACACACACAAACACACACAAACACACACACAGACAGCACCTGTCTTTGTTTTACGTTACACTTCCAAGTCATCACCTTCAATCTGAATCGCCAGTGCATTCAAATTGGTGAACAAATCCAAATTGCCGTTCAATATGTGGCTGATTTAGCGGATGAGCCGGCCTCCGTTTTAGGAGGCGCGTCGCTCTTCGTCATTCAACCACAATTGAAGAAATTTTACGTTTGCCCTCGAAAGCAAGACGGAACTATTTCCGATCAGTCAAGGTCAATGGATCACATATTTACATTCATATTTATAACATTTGTTTCATAGGTCTTTCACTTTAGGTTATTGAGAGAAATGTCTTGAGAGAGGGACTTTTAGTCGCTATGCCGGCCCTGTGTAAAAACCAGGGGAAACGAAATGTCCGTCAGGCCCGCAGTGAAATGTGCACCGGCAATGAGACCGAACACTCCTCCTATGAACTTACACTAATCGTGCGACCAGGACTCCCGGGAGTGCACGAGCCAGGTCTGGAGCTGGAACTTTCAGATGAGGATCTGTGTGGCTGTTGGGGTGGAGAACAACGGTTTTACTCCCGTGTTTTGAATAAAGAGCGCGCCACATCTTCACTTGCTTGTAGACACATGCTTCGCTTTCGCTGTGGCTTTCCTGTCCTCTCAGAGGTCTCACTCTGGAGATCATCGAGCAGCACAGAAATCCACGGTTCAACCCTTTCGCTCAAATCCAACATCTGCGGCATCACCACTTCATTCTTCTACCCCTGAAGAATTGCCCGTCTCCCACTCCGCCGCGGAAACGCTCACCCACACCTTCATAGCCTCTAGACTCGACCGCTGTCGCAGCCTCCTCTATGGTCATCCCTCCGAACACTACAATCTCCACAAAACCCCACTTCACGTCACCTCCAGCCGCCCCGGCGGCTCCCTATCCGATATCCTCCTCCTTCTCACCTGCAAAGCCCCCCGATAGCCTCGGCCTCTGAGCTTCTCCGTCTCACTCAGATCCCGACTCTCACAGTCTTTTTTTACTTCACTCCATTTTATTGTGTTTATTTATTCCACTGCAAAGCAAAATGATTGTGCTTATTGAGAAAATCATTTAAATGTTAAATAATGAGCGAGTTGCTCGGTCCTGTGTAAAACCTTCACTACAATACCAACTAATCACTCGCACTCGATAGATTTCCCTTCTTGTTGACGAAGCACGAAATAATAAATGATTCAGACGCCCCAACACGGATTCTAGACATTGCAATTCTAATGAAAAACAGACGTTTCCTAAGAAAAAAAATATCAATCTCCTTCCTGTGGGGCTTTTTTTTAAAGGCGACAAACAAATGCAAACTGGAAGCCGTTTGCAGTGGATGAGGGGAAAGCAGCTGCGCCGGTGATTCAACAGCGCGGACGAGAAAATCACCGGCAGCTCATGCAAGATGCCGCCAAAGCTGACTCATCTAAAGGCCATAGACACACAGTTCACTCGCTAGCATAACAACAAAAAACGCTTCTTTTCTTTTTTTCTTTTTTTTACATGCAATAATCAAGTGAGTCTGGAATCTTTTCCAGAGCATGATATGAAGTGTGAGGGACGTCCTGGCGGCGAGAGCAATGTGAGGGTTGCCTGGGGAAGAAGCCAGTGCAGTTAATCTCAGGTCATGAGACTGCAGCCCGCTCGCTCTATCAATCTACGGAACCGCAGGCCCGATGGCAATATTAACCTTCAGCTCATGTGGGGGGTAATAGAAATCAAGACAAGGGGTTTTGGGTCTTCTGACCTGGGAAGAAGGAGAGAGCGTGGACACGTTGCTTGTGTTAAACTTTGCAGAGGACAACACTACACATTAAGATCCCGGTCGCCACCGCGCTCAAATATTGTAGCTCACGTATTCAAGTGCTTTTGACGGCCATTATCAAATTGCAGGTTTTTCCACTGGGGCCTCACCCTGTCGTCATTTCTGCCGACGTCCCTGCAGTCCGGGTGCCACACCGTCGACCCTGCGCGGGAAAAACATCACAGAACGTTCAGCCGCCACTAAAAACAAGCAGTTTATTCGGACTCGTCCTCCACCAGCCGAGACACGAGTTCCGACAAACCTTGCAGAAACATTTCCTCCCCTTCTTTGAACACCGCGTTGCATCGGCTGCACCTGGCGCAGCTCGGGTGGTAATGTTTGTCGCCCGCCTGGAGCAGAAGAAGACGGGATCAGCACGGTCGAGATACGCGTGAAGATTCACACATGTAGAGACTGATTCTTTACCGAGGAGAGTAAATGTGCACAGACACGGCTCTCACGGGATTTGACATCAAGCTCTATCACATTACATGTTGGAAACCGCTAAATTATGTGGAAATGCGGCATTTAAATACAATCTGACTTGAGTTGGCTAATCAGCAGCAGGATGATTGATGAGGACGATGATCAGACACGAATGAAGGTGATCGTCTGCTCACTAAAAGATATTGCATCCATTCATCATCTCACTCTCCTCACCTCCAGGACTTTTCCAGTTATGTATTTATGACAGGCCTCACACTGGATCCCGAACTGGATCTGGTAGTCCCTCTCACAGTACGGAACACCATCCCTGGAAAGGAGGAGAAAAGAATGTGCACATATTTAGCTGACTTTTTTTTTTTTAAGGTTTTTTGTTCTAAAAGACAGACTTTTGTTTTGGTCTATTAATAAACCCAGTGATTTCACAACCACGGGGAAATGGGTTGAGTAAACCCGCACCCAAACTAATAAAACCTGCAGGAATTATACCGCTCCTCATATCCGGGTTAAAGTATTTGTCCCAGTTATCAGAAATGTGATTATGCAAATCTAAACAATAAAAGCGATTCTCCCTGCTGTCATTGGTTACGATAATAATAAAGAGCATAATAATGATAATAGCATGACTTTTGTTTGTTGACTAAAACTGAAAACGTATAAATACTCGTGTATACTTATTATTACCCAGAGTATCCATTGGAGGGGGAAGTTTCTTAACAAGGGAGCGAATCGAAGATATACTTACTTGCTGATATATTCTCCGCTCAGAACTCTGCTGCAGATTTTGCACTTGAAGCAGCCGAGGTGCCACTGGCCGCCCAGCGCCAGCAGCGCTTGGCCGTTCTTGATGTCTCTGCCGCAGCCACTGCAGTCTGAAACGCACAGAGAGTAACCATAAAGTGTCACGATCGGACAATTTAGCGCATTTAATGATCGATTCGTACCATTCAGATACGGTTTGCGCTCAAGCAAAGCAACAAGGCGTCGGTCCGACTCCTCGTGCAGATCGAGAGCGTGTGATTTTCAGCATATATTTCCTTTTAGATTGCAATTGAAGAAAAGTTTTAAAGCCTTTTACAGTGTTTAGTGTTTACTCATCAGCTAGGTTACGCACCCCTGCAGAGAGATCCCCCTAATCCAGAGTCTGGATTTTCTGCTGACATCAGTTGTAGGTATTGTCAAAAGGTCACGTGGAGGTTGAGGTGGAGAGTGAAGTGTTATCGCTTGGCTGCACTGAGTCCCAGCAGGGAGGCTGTGAGGGACGGAGGAACGGTCGACCCTGCGGCGCCAGGAAGGTTAAGACGCACCTGGCGAAAGTTCTAAGCCTTCAGACCTGCTAGTTGAAGGGTTGCATGCCGGCGTTCTCTGGTTCTGTGGATTTCTGCCGGGGATTATCGGACTGGAGGGCGGGGAGGAGGAGTTTTAAATAGTTTTCAAATGATTTATTGACATTTCAGAAGTACAACCACGAGAAAAATGTTATCCAATCACACCTGTTGTTTTTGTGTTTCACCCTGGATTACTGATCCGAAGGCCGCCGGGCTCGGTCCCATCTCAGCTGACGTTTTCATTTGACCCGAAGCCACATCTGCTGTTTTCTCCCTGCTGCAGCTTTCCCTTTTTTGTTTTATTTTGTTTGCGACCGTCGGCGAATCTGCGGGCCCCGGCGCTCCAGCCCGCGACCTTCACACTCGCCGCGATGTGAGATTCTCCAGACGAAGGCGTCGCCGCCCTTTCGCTCGACGCGTCTGTTCGTGTTTCACCGCTTGGATTTTGCAAAGATTCAACCGACTGTACATTTTGTCATCGCCGCTGGCTCACTGAGTGGGCGTTCGCTCCTTCACTGGTCCTCTCGCCGTCTGCCTTGTACCCTGTGCTCCCTATCAACGCACCAGAAATGAAATAATGGGAGAAACATGACCGTCTGGTCGCCGGGCCCGTTGGCCCCCGATGCTATTTTGTTTCCGGTGAAAACGTTCTCAGCCTGACCGAGACTAAACTAAACCTTCCACTGGCGAGGAAGATCCCGCTGAGGGTCGGCGTTCCATCGCACCCTGCTTTCCAAACACGCGGTAAAGAGGCTCCCACGAATGATGGGGCAATATCATAAAATCTGCACGGATTCAGACGTCATCTTGATCTTTCCTGTTTTGCTTTCTGCCGGCGCTGGACTGCGTGACAATGAGAGGAACAGGAAGTGAATTCGATTTGGAGATAATTTCATTCTCCCTTTCCTCTCAAGCAGCTACCCGAGGCTCTGCGTGACGCAGACCTGATAAACAGAGGGTGTGCTCGCCGTGTCCGACTGTGCTCCTGGCGCTGCGCTGCGGGCGTGGAGAGCTGCACGCAGGCCGGAGAACAACGTATCGGTGACTCAGTGCCGTCTCTGCTAAAGATACGCTCGGCCCCGCCGGCTCACCAGCTGACGGCCGGGATGTCTGCCAGCCGCTTCAAAACAGAAAACTCCTCAAACTGCACAAACATTTTTCATCAGATTAGATCGGTTTTTTTTCGGTCTCCGGCCGTCTGTGCCGTGGGTTTCTGACCAACCGCGCCGCCTCCATCATGTGATCTTCTGTCACCATCTACTGGCTGGAATGTGGACGCTGGACCAGCGTTTGGCAAACATGAAGCCACAGGACGGTGGTTGAGAGCTTCCACCTCACAGCAAGAAGGTCCCTGCTTCCTCCTCAACGCGCGTCTGCGTCCGGATGAGCGAGCGAATGGTCGCATGGTGAATGGTTGTTTCTATATGTGGCTCGATCTCTCTGCCAATGACAGCTGGGAGTGCAGGATCAGCAGTGTAAATAATGAATTGATGACCAGGAAGCAGTGGAGAAGCTGCAAGATGGTGCAGGATGGTGCATTCCTGTTTTTTGTTTGTTTTTGTTTTTTTGTTTCTTAATATTGTTATTGTTGCGCTGCTGCGACAAACGAATTTCCACTTTGGGGATCAATAAAGTATTATCTTATCTTATCTTACATCCAAGTGGATATTTGACTGCAAGTGTGACTTCATGTTCCGAAATATTCGGGCTGAATTGAAGATGAGTCGACATCTTTGGGAGGAAGATGAGGAGCAAACAGGTGCGGGTGGAGTAGATGCTTCACTTACCACTCCTGGCAGCTGCACAGATGGAACAACAGACAAAACAAAAAAACTGTACTCACTCTCGGAGCATCTGACGTCGGGACTGGGAGACAGGGGTCGAATGCAGCGCTGACAGAGGCAGTCCTTCCCGCTGAAGGTGACGCAGTCCCCGGCGGGGAAGGGCTGCCTGAAACCCACGCAACACACGGCGGCTTCTCTCACCAAAATATTCACTCCGAAACCAAACAGCAAAAAAAAAAAAAAAAAAAAAAAAAAAAAAGAGCCGGGATTTTGTGCAATCACCCCCCAACCCCCCCCCCGCCACCCCCCGGGGGGGGGGCCGCCCCCAGG
>CAAKHD010000954.1:22988-50859 GCA_901007705.1 Fistularia tabacaria | reverse complement strand
GGTTTTTTTTTTTTGTTGTGTTTTCCGTGGCCCCGTGGGCGGTGGGGGGGGGGGGGGGGGGGGGGGGGGGGGGGGGGGGGGGGGTTGTTCTCGGCCGCATCTCTTGGTTAGTGTGTTTGTTTGTCTCTCAAGAGGATTACCCCAAATCTACGGGAGGAGTCTCGATGGAACTCGGCGCGGAAGAAGAGCCCCCGTAACCCGGGGACGATCCCGTTTCGTTTCGGAGATGATATAAATAAAGCTGATGGAGACGTCTTTGGCGTTGACCTCTACGAGAAGAGGCGCGTTTCCCCCGTGTCCTTTGTCCTTTGCTATTTGAGAGCGTCGCGAAAATTCTTACGAAAGCACAGCGCGTTCCTGGACGCAGCAGGACACCAGAAAAGATAACTGATAGTAGCGAAGGAGCACAGGACTCTGGTTTGATATAAAAACCAAAACAACTCTATCAACCATTACAAATGTCAAATATGTCATTTTGTTACTGCTATAAAATGAAGTTTTAAGACAAATCAACACCAATCAAGCACCGGTAATAACGAAAGTTTAAGTGGAAAAGCTGCGAGCGCAGATTCTCTGGACAACAACAAGCATGAGCGCGCGCGCACACACACACACACACACACACGAGAAACGGAAAGTTTGTACCTTTCTCTTTCATGACAACGGGTCTCCTTGCGCGGAGGGGAGAGTCCACTGCAGCCGATCAGAGAGAGGAGACGGACTGACTGGACTGTCGCTTCAAGACTAAAGGGGTGGTCCGACAACACAGTGGACATGTGTGTGTGTGTGTGAGAGTGTGTGTGTGTGAGTGTGTGTGTGTGTGTGTGTGAGTGTGAGTGAGTGAGTGAGGCAGCATGCAAGCGCCGTTGTGCCCGCGACTCCCGGTGCAATCTATTCCATGCCCAGAGGTCACCATACGTGAATTGCCACCTTAATGAGATTATTCATAGTCCGGTGGATGTTTGCGCGTTTGTGCTCTGGAACTCAGCTCCTTTTGCTGCACGCGGATATTGAATATTTTTGTGGTTGACGCCTCGGGCCGTTTGGCAGCGACCTTTTACTGGATGGCGAATCATAAATCTACAATATCACAAGAATTGTAAAAAGTTCATGGGAAGATGGAAACAGTTGCCTGGCAGAGAGAGGTGAAATAAACTAACTATAAGCACTTTATAATGGTTTTGGATGTTAGTGTTTCAGCATATTTTATGGACTTTGACAATAAATAGTCCATATTTACTGCAACAAATAGACAAATCATTGAGCGATGAGATGGTTGGCGCTTGCCGTATTAAGCCTCATAATTATTAGTCATTTGGCTATAAAATAAAGAAAGCTCACGTTTCACTCAAGTTACTGGTGGTTGCCGATCAAGCGTATCATGGATTCATTTCCTCCACAAACACACACATACATGCACGAGGAGGAGACAAGTCACTGGTAACCGTGGAAGAACGGGAGCCTGACGGACTCTCCAGTACCTGACACTTCGGCGGGAATGCCGGCCAGCTTCTCGCACAGGATGTAGTCGTTGGGGTTGAGGAAAGGCAGCTGCTCCATCATGCACTGCTTCGGGATGAGGTAGAGAACCTCCGCGATCTCGCCGTCTTCGATGATCGACATGCGGCGGACGGAGTTCTTCCTCTTGACGCGGTCCAGCACCACCATTTCGTTGCTGGGGCTGGAGCCGCAGATCCGGCCCAGGCTGTTGAGGTTCAGGAGGTTCGACATGCTCATGATGTCGGGACTCGAGCTGCGGAGAGACTCCACGCCAAAGACCATAAAGCCAGGCTCGAGATGCCCAAGCCCTCTTTTACATGTCGGGAATTAAGTTGCTCTAAGACCTGTGTGTGTGTGTGTGGCAGCAAAACACTAACTCCTACCACACGTCCCGTAAGAAGATTACGGCAGGTATATTTTTAGGGTTTATCTTCAGGGTAAACAGACGATCTGGACTCTCAAAAGCCTCCCCCAGGTAACCCTCTATCCCCGATTCCCGTGATTTCCCCTCGTCTTTGCGCGCCATCACATCAGACGGGGCCTTCTAGTCATTTGGGATTGGAGGAGCTGTAAGAAGATTATGAGCTGTCTCCGCACATTTAATCATCCAGTTGTTTATTTTCAATCCTATTATATAAACCTGTAAATATTGACCACGTTTGCAGAGCGTTTGGGATTGTGACTCGGGGCCGACTGGACACGGAGCGATTCCCTTTGTGTCCCCCGATGGGACACTACGTGATCCTTTGACCGCTTAATCTACTCCGCCATTTAGCTTTTGCCGTAGTCTTAGCTTTAGTCCAGGGAGCGTCAACATTTAACCTGGCTCCGGGAGAAAGGTCACCAAGTGAGTAATCGTTTTTCAGGAATTTGTAAAGGACGGGATTACAAACTGCAGACAGGCGGCCGGGACAGAGTCTAATTTGAATTTCCTTTCTATCCTTCGAAATAATCTCCAATGTATTGATTTGGGCGTCACGTCGAAAAAACAAAGCAGGAGGAAAATGACTGAATGTCCCCAGAGACGCACCGGGTTCAGCGTGGAATACAAACCTGCTGTCGTGATTGTACATGACAGACATCTCCACACAAAAACCACAGAAGTACAAAGGAATTAGAAAACAAACACTCACTTTGACTATTTTTAGTCCAAGTTGACAACAAGCTGAAGTTTGCGGAGCCTCTGAATTAAACAAAATCTCTTATTATTATTAAGATGATTATTATGATAGGGTTAAATCCTTCAGCAAAGCCCCAAAATGACTGCAACACAAACTGTACAACAGCGGAATCTAGTGGTCAGATTGTATTTAACAGCACATAGAAAAACACCCCTGCATCCGTGTTCTCAGTTGTCAACAGTTTATCCACGCAAACACTTTGTCTGGACAAACTATTCGCTTGACATGAACTCAACTTACTCGTTATCTCCTTTAACGTGACTTCGAAACTCTGAGATTATTTTCATTTAGAAAGTTCAGCGCCGTAAGAACTTCTCCATGGATGCACTGTAAAAACTGTTGATACCGCTGCACTTCGTACGGCTGTCACTTTAGTACTTCAGTCACTTTAAAATAGCAAAAATAAAAGAAATTGCACTCTAACCATAGCTACCTCTGCGTAGCTCATCGTTATTTGTTGTTTTCTGTGACAAATTATTTACAAGCTTTTGTACCGGTTGTACAGGTTGTTCTTTAGAATGACGTTAAAGATGCGGAGTTGCCCTGAAAATAAGCGCCGTGCAATAAGTGATATAAGAAATGATCACGATGAGGTGACGTCCTTTATTCAGGACGTCTGGAAATGTGCAAGATATCACCGACACATCAGTGGAAACACAGGCCGGAGATCAGGGGCCAGAAACGATCTAAAGAGCGACGGACCTGGAAATCCGCAGGAAGTTGACTGTCCAGATAATAAGAAAATAAACTATTCAAAAATGAAGAGACGTTCATTACAAGTAACAGGAAAATGGTAAGAAGTTGCAGGTTCAAAAGAGATTTTGAGAAAAAAAAAACAAAAAAAACAAAAACGAGAAAACAATCAGCCAATTCTTGAAATTGTTTATTGAGGCCTTTAAATGCTTTAAACCCACGAAGAACTCAATATTCGAAAATCTTCACGCAAACATTCATGTTCCTCCGGATAAATGTAAACAGTCCTTATTAAAATCTAAAATGACTTTTGTGGAGACGAGGCAGTGATCACTTCCCAGAGTGTCTGTTATTTTATCCGATATTTATAAGACACAGCAAAACTTCCCTTCCTCGGGTTCTGAAAGAAGTACTGTTTGGCAACCTCCGCGGCGAGGAGACGTAAACGCCGACGGGAAAATTGACCTTTCCGTTTTCAAACATATTTAAAAAAAACACAACAAAAAAAACAATCGAATGCTCATGAGTGATCGTGTAAGATGGAGAACGGCTGTGAGCAGTACGGTACATCCAAGCTGAAAACTCTGCAGGAATTTAAAAACCAAAGGTGCGAGAGACTGAAAGCGAGCGCTCACGTTCTCTCACGAGTTGATCGAATGAGGCTGGACAGCCGGTTCCTCCTCTTCCTCGTGCGGGCGTTCTTCAGCCGGGTTGAGGGGCTCCCTGTCGGAGTCGGGCTCCGCCTGCTCCGATCGTTTGGTCATCTTGTTCAGGGTCCCGCCCTGGAAGAGAGAGAAGATCGGCCGATGAAGGTCCGGCGCGTGCGGACGGAAGGACGGCGGCTGCGGTCGGGGGAGGTCTGACCTGTCTGCGGTCCACCACGTTGAGCAGCGCGGAGGTGACGATGCAGCTGACCGTGTTCGCCAACATGAAGATCATCATCCTCTGCCAACGCCAGATTGGGATCTTGGAATCACTGAACGGCGAGCGGAGAAGAGCACGGGTCAGCGGAGCCGTGGAACCGAGAGACGGCCGCTGCTTCAATTCCGTCCCGGCCAGGTTCCCACCTCGACTTGGTGCCCAAAATCTGCCCGACGACCAGATTGGACAGGCCGATCCCGATCATCTGGATGGACGTGGCCAGACCCATGGCTGTTCCTATGGTGGCCTGAGGGACCACGAGGGGGATGGACGGCCACATGCTGGCCTGCAGCGCGGACAAAGGACACGATGCGCTCACTGCGCGCCGTTTTAGCAGCTCGCCTGATGTAAACGGGCCGAATTTCACTATCTAACAGCAGCGTTTCGTCATCGTCATCACAAAATCTGGTCACGGTAACCTGAAGAACTCTAGAAACAGCAGTGTGAAAACCGCACCGACGGAGGTCTTAAGGACGGCAGCCGCGGGCCGCTCACCCGACACTTCTGATTCCTCACTCGTCGGAAATCTGCGGGAATAAGTTCTAACACCGGTAGCCTCACTCACGGCGGCGAAGGAATAAGTGACTCCCAGCCAGATGGTCGAGACCAGAGGAGGGACGAAGGTGAAGGCGAGGAGGCCGAAGACGGGCAGGGTGAGAACGGCGCAGGCCAACGCAAAAATCCCACGCAGACCCACATAATCCTGCCAAAGAGGAGAGAAGGGGTTGCGGGAGTCCGTCTCGCCCGGCCTGCTGCTCGAGGAAGAGGAAGCCCGGAGCAGGAACTTACGATGAGGATGCCCACGACGGCTGAGAGCACCAGGGAGCAGTCGTAAACTGCACCGGCGATGTACGACGCCTCCTTCTGGCTGTAGCCGTCATACTTGTCCTGGATGAACTTACTGGCCAAAAAAGAGGACGGGCTTGTTAAAAAAAAAAACAACATCCCATTTTGCAGTTTTCACACCATGACAGAACTTTGCCTTGTGAGGCTTAAGATGGCAGCTACAAGTTTTAACTCCAGAATGTGAAGACGTTCATGAACGTGATCTGCGTAGGAAGTCTTCTGAGGCCAACCGCTGGGAAAAATCTAATCATCCAGTAACTTCCACCGGCAAGAAGGGAAATCTGCTGTTAGAATCCCCCTCGTCGTCCAGGTGAAATTTCCAAAACAGAAGAGGAGGGTTTTCTTTTGCCAGAATGAGACATTTTTTGGCTTTAAAATCAAGTGGATGTCAGCAGATCTGATTCTCTTCTCAGTCCTGATGAGACTACTGTCCTTGCGGGGGAATTCACAGAGTTCCCAGCAGCTAGAGGTTTAGCAAAGGACTACCTTTTCTTATCTTATCTTCTCTTATTTTCACCCATTCACCAAATCTCTGTCCATTGCAGCACGTGTCATTTATCCTTCATGAAAGCAGAGATGTTTCCACCTCCTCCCAGCATCGGGACTTTCGTGATACTTTGAATTCCTCTGACAACTTTGAGCCATCACAATGAAAGTTAACTGTGTAATATTGGTAATTAACTAGATGATATATTTCTGATGACAGAGAGGGAGAGTGATGTGTTTCGTGGAAGTCTTGACAGCAGAGCAGCTCTGGTGTTTTGTGCCGCGTACCTGGCGTCTGCGATGAAGGGGAAGATGCCATTATAGAAGAACATAATGGTAAGAACCAGCAGCCAGTATCTTAGTGACAGGACCTTCACATCTTGAATTTTCTGCACATACATTGAAAAAAGAATAGGAGTTAAGACAACATTTCTCTGAAAAGGGTCGATGAATGGCCTCGGAAACGGGGCTCCTACCACTTTGCGAGACTCCTCCTGCATGGCTCCATCCAGACCCAGCTGCCTCATCCCGACCTTGTCCAGGCTGCTGACTATGATGGCGGACAGAAAGCCCAGCACGCACAGGAGCGCGCCTGGAAAGCAAAGCGTGATGAGACGACACGCGTCACAAAGCGGTTATCCCAGAAAAAACGGCCTTGGCTCCCCTGACTTACCGCCCCACAGGGTCCACTGCATGCCGTATTTCTCCTCAAACTTCTGCGTGAGGAAGAAGTTCAGCACAGAGCCCAGGCGGGAGAAAGCCAGAGTCACGCCGAACGCCAGGGCCAGCTCTTTGCCTCTGAACCAGAAGGCCGTGATGCGATTCTGCACGACTAGAGAAGCGGAAAAGAGAGCAGTCCAGCAAAGAGGGAGACTCGAACATCTGACGGACGGCTGGTTGCGGCGGGTGTCTCACTGGTCAGAGATCCGTTGCCCGATCCAAACAGAAGTCGACCGGTGAGCATCAGCGGCAGCAGGTAGGGGGTTCCTCTGAAGTGGGAACCCAGTGCAAACAGGGAGGAGCCCACCACGCACAGGAAGGAGAACAGGAACACCCCGACTGTGGACGTGAGGGGGAGGGGGGGAGAAAAAGCTTTTCACTGCCAGCCTGGAGCGCTTCGTCTGAACAGATGGGGTTTAAAAACGACTGTCTGACTCACAGCGGTTTCCTAATTTGTCAATCAGGAACCCGGCGATGATAACCACCAGCGCATTCCTGAAAATCACAGAAGGTTAAGCTGCTTTCCTCATGAGCGGCGATGACCTTCGGCCGTCACTCACGTCCAGGCGTAGATGGCGTAGAGGAGATTGTACTGCTGTGGGGTCATCCCCAGCCCCTCCACGCAGTCCACTGTCCCATTGATCAGCGTCGCATTGGAGCAGGTCAGGTTCTAGCCAGGTGGAGAGGACGCCAGTGATAAACTGTGATTAGATGTTCTAGGAAGAGAGGCTCTGCTCTTCAACCAGTCAACAAATATACCCATGACCAAAAGGGGCATCTTGGAGCGGAGACAAAACAGTAATAGGACAATAAATGATTGAAATAAAGCACTTCAAATTAAAAAAAAATATGCATTATAGTTTCCACATACCGACGACCTGATATGCGTTTGAGATATTCTCTGTCCTAATAATTGCATAGCATTTGAGCAGCGTGTCACTGCAGTCAGTATTTCTTCAACAGGGTGCACGGATGAGATGTTTCAACTGTTTGTTAACCGGGCTGATTGTCCTTCATGTCAGGACGTGCAGAGGACATTGCACGACAAGCACGACAGGCAAAGTCCGGAACAGCACGGATCAAGATGACAGGAGTTCGGAGCCGACTTGACGCGGACAAAGGCTTTCGCCGGGTCAGCAGTTGACAAAGACAATCTGACTGCAAAAGGGATTGTGTCACAACTGAAGTAGGAAGTTGTACAGAGAAAGAAAAATGCTTTGTCACATGTTTAGCAGGCGGACGGTACACACATATTGACATATTGCATTTTTAAAGTTAGCGTAAGGGGAGGGTCTCGTATTATGTCTTTGTGGAAAAGAAACAACACAACACAACTCCAAAACGGATCGATGCTTTACTCGTCATCGACTCAGATTATCTGGTTGGTTTTCCACGTTTCTACTCACCCCTTGGAACTGATCCTGCAAAACACTGGGGATGTCAAAGCAGAAGTAGGAGCCGAAAGTCAACAGGCAGTTGAAGAAGAGGACCAGAAAGCGATAGTAGGCTGCAACACGGAGAGCAGAGACAGAGTTCACTGTGATGAGATGACAGAAACTCACCGGCGGCAGGAATGAGCAGGCTCTGCCATTCACATAAAACGACTCATACTCATGCAAATCCCCCCCAATTCTGTTCCTTTAGCTTTTTGCCCTTTGTTTTTTTTTTTTTTAAGGACCATTTCTCTAAAGTATTTCAGATGCTTTGCACACAAACACACTTTCAAGCACTACACATTTTTCCAAAATGTGCATATTCAGCGGAATTGTAGTACTCCGGCATGCTTCCACCAACAGCCGCTGAGGATTCCTTAGAGGAAAAAAAAAACTTGTTTTTAGGTTTTGGTGAACAAAAAGTAAGAGGAGACGTGACCTCGCTACCTCAGGTGCGGGATTTAACCACAGCTAGCATAAAGTGCTGAGTTGACCTGTAAATGAGCCGCTTCAGCGGGGAAACTAACGTCGCCCGGTCGTGAGACTCGGCAGATTTCGGCGACAGAAGACACCCACGGAGGTCCGGGTGTTCCTCGACGTACCTTTCTCCGCCGGCTGGGCCATGCTGGGCGGCTGGGCGGCAAGACGGCTGGGCGGCGAGACGCCGATTTCCAGTTGTTTACATGCGCCGGCTGAGGTGATGCTGGCGCCGCGCTGTTGCCCGCCGATCTGACAAACATGGACGCGGCTGAGATGCCCGGATGGAGCCAGCGAGTAGTTTGTAAATCTGCGCAGTAGGCAGCTGCGCACCCTTAAACCACAGCTGCTTTACAGGTTTCGTGTTTAAAAGATGTTTTCAATTCAACCTTTTCTTTTTGTTATTCAGCCCAAACTAAAAGGTTTTTGGTAAATGAATCTAAATTAAGTGGGAATGGTAAAAGTCTTTCTCTTTTCCAAGTGAATCGCTCTTCAGTCTTATATAAAGTCACTGAATACACAAATTACAGTCCAGAATGTTTGTCCGTTATTTTTAATGAATGTAACAGTTTAAAAAACATTTCTCGGCCTTTAAAGGAATATTATTCTGAGATTTAGATTCTGCAACAATACAGTCTGATGTAAAACATTTCCTCTCAGTTCATTTCTTGTCAATTGTTCATTTCTTGTCAAGCGTCAACCGTCCCAGCTTTGCTCTTTTCCTGAAAACATTAAATGCCTTTTTGATTCGTTATTAGTTGAATTAGTTCAAATTAAATATTTTGATTTAACTTTAACCCCTCTGTCCCTGAAATGGATGGATCAATGGATAGATGGACTTTAACCCTTCCATGCTGACCAGTGAACACCAATCCACCACTTTCTTTAGCTTCACAATTGCAACAAATCATGAATTTTGATAGATTACTCTGATCCCATTGGATTTTCACGGACCAGCTGGTGACCTTTTCAGTATCACTGTATCACCCTATCATCAAGAATGCTATCAAATTCTATTCACAAACGGATAACGATAAAATAGCACTTTTCTTTTTGTTAAATCAATCAAAACGCACTTTAAAGCACTAAAGGCATTTTGACTGAATTTCAACACAAGGTCAACACAAAATGTTGTTTTCTTTCAAACCAAAATTTCGAATATGATCACACACAAAAGGTTATACATACACATATTTATATATATATTTATATATGTGCGTGTGTGTGTGTGTGTGTGTGTGTGTGTATATATATATATGCAAATTGACACCTCCTTGTAATCGATTTCCACTCACTGTGAAGGGAAACGCGCGTTGGGACAGTTTGTCCCTCAGCGGCTTCCGTCGCGTTGTTGTCAACAAAGTCGTACCTTCAGTCCACTCGTGTATATATTTTTAAAGCTTTACGAGGATGTTTGCACACCAACCCGTGTGTTTTCACCTATGAAATGTCTGTTTCCCATCGCGCCGCGACATGGGAAATCTCCGAATCCGAGGACGACGGCGACCCGGAGGCTAAACCCGCTTCGGATCCGGGCGAGAGCGCCCCGGAGCCGGCGTGCGGCCGCGGAGGTCCGGCCTGCGGGGCACCTCCTCCGGGAGCGGACGGATCCTGCAGCCCGAGTCCTGCGAGGAGACGCCGTTCCAAGGAGGAGGTGGAGTCGGACAGGCAGAGAGCAAGAGAGAGGAAGGCGGCCAGGGAGCAGCTGAGAGCCGCCAGAGCCCAGGAGAAGCTGGAGAGGAAGCAGGAGGTCCAGAGGAGGAGACGAGCTGCGGAACATCTCCACAGCCTCCGGCCGGAGAGCTGCCTCCGGAGCCTGACTGTCTGCATCGATCCCGGTACGATGATGACTGCGAATCAAGAATAAAACACATTGATTTTTACATCGAAACAAGAAGCATACATGCCTTGTGTCTGGTAGAAGCTTCGTCACTCTTTTTAAAGCGCCCATTTCCTCGTCAAAGTCTAAATCTTTTCAGTATCAGAGAGGAATGGCACTAATAATTTGCAAAGAATCACCAGGAGTATTTGATGGAACCTCCGCGAAAAAGGAAAAATAAGCAACAAATGATCCCTAAATCATTACGACATGAATCTAATCTGGTAGTAACTGGGTGTCTATTCTTATCCCTATTTTATTCTAATCCCTATTGGTTTCACTCGACTGCATCCTGTTTATTGTTGTCATTGTTGCATTGTTGTTGTCACTCTGTTTCTATTCTTGCCCTCGTTGTTGTCATTTTTGGTTGCCTATCCTCACCCTTGCTGTCTATTTGTTTATTTATTTTATTTTTTTTTTGCATTTATTTCCTTTTTTTAAATTCCGTTATCTGCTGTCTATTTTGTCCATGTTGTTGCTCACCTTGCTGTCTATTTTTTCTTTTTTTCTAGGATGTCTTTTGACTATCTTTTAATTGTCTCCTATATTGATATTGTTATTGTTGCGCTGCTGTGACAAAAGAATTTCCCCTATGGGGATCAATAAAGTATTATGCTATCTAATCTTATCTTAACGTGTTCTTCCCCTCAGCTCTCCTGCAGCAGGAAGGCTCTGATATCTTGCTGGACACCCTGATCGCTCTGGAATGGAGGTTCTCCATCGAAGGGCAGCAGCTCCCTCTCAGCGTCACCTGGACCAGGGACTCTCCCCAGGTCGGTGCCGCACGCTGCCTCTCGCGGCCGACCGGCATTTCTGCACAATCTGAACCCTTCGCACGTCCGATGCTGTGAGCAGGTGGAGCAGAGCGGTGGAACGGCGGAGGAGGAAGAGCAGGTGGTGCAGGTCCTCGGTCTCTCCGACTTCCTGGAGGTCGTGATCTCCGTGAAGACGGTGAGCCTTCTCAGTTCTTCTCGCCGACTCGTGAGATCTCTGCAGGCTGTGCTCCGTGACGCTTACCTTTGGCCGTCTCTGCAGATGTTAGCCGGTGAAGGGCAGGAGGCAGAGATGGGTTCTTACCTCGGCCCTCTTTTGGAGCTCCTCAACCGGGATGCCAAGAAGGTGGTCACTATCTTGGTGATCGACCCTCAGCCGGACTACAGGTGAGCACCTACAAATATATATTCTACTTATTTACTGCGCTCATTTTCTACTCATCATTTGATTTTATCCTGATCCAACAGGTCGACTCTCTACGGGGAGCGTCTGTTTGATGAGACGCTACTTTCCAGATGGGGCTTGAAGAACCTGGACCTGGAGGAGGTCCGTTCACATTGCGTCTCGTCGTCTTCTGGTGGAAGATCTGCCAAGCGTGTTTCTCGCCGTCTTATCCCCCTACCCGCTCCTCCAGGTTCTCGTGCACTTGCAGCTCAGCAAAAATATCTCCCTGTTCTTCGTGGCGGGCTGGCCCGAGGTCACCGACCACGTCTGCGCCGTCACCAAGGCCTTGTCCAAACGCCCTTTTAAGTAAGGCACCTTCTGCCGGTTGTCCTCCCGCTGCTTTCCTCTCCGGACGAAAACGCCGTCTTTCCATTTCCTCTCAGGCTTCTGACGGAGCGAGCGGAGCTGCCCTTCTGCGTGGACGGCTCGTGGGCTAGCGGCGTCCGGGTAGAGCGGGACGGCTCCGGGCTGAGGCGGGTGTGGAGCAGGCAGATCCAGCAGCTGAACAGAGTCAGTCCTGCCGTGGCCTCCTCTGTGACCGAGGCCTACCCCTCTCCTCAGCTGCTGCTGCAGGTACGTCCTATCAACAAAAAAAAAATTGCTTTTACCTTAACGGCGTGGTAAGCGGCGGCTGCTCGAGCGACCTTCGCGCTGCAAATACAGTATTCCTCTTTTGTGTCAAGGCTTACCAGGGCTCGGGGTCCGAGGAGGACAGGAAGCGGCTGCTGGCCGGTCTCCCGGTGAAGAGTGAAGGCAGGGAACGGCGGATCGGACCAGAGGTATCGGCCAGAATTTACCGCTGCTTCACAAGTCGGAAGCCCCAGCTGGTTCTGGACTGACCCGTCCAGGTGATCGACGGAGCCCGCCGGCGATCCTGTACTTACCTAAATGTTTGGTTTTACAAACTAAAATCATGTAGAGCACGAGTTTATCAGAACGTCTGATTTAAAAACATGTCATAATCTTGTATTAAATAATATAAAGAATGATCCGTCTCGAAATATTGTTTTTATTTTGTCTTTTTTATACAATATCCAAGGTAAGAAAGTTCATATACAAATCACGACGGCGAACGGGAAACACTGACGAGTAGCAGATTCTCTTGTAAACAATAAGTGTCAATCAAAGCCCAGGGCTGATCACAAAACGCATTTACAAAACCAAAAATGTCATTTCATATCAAAAAAAAGCAGCTCTTCCCCTCCCTGGAGTCTAAACCTGAGAGTGATACATGACTTACGTTAGGTTGTAAAGTGGAGAGTGATCCGCGGCGATAGACTTAAACATCGGCTAACATAGACATCCGTGTTTTTTTCCGCAAAATTCAAAAGGTAAGCAGCGATCCGCCTCCATGGACACGCAGGCCAAGAGCTGAGCTTACACTTTTCCCCCCCATTTCCCACAGGAAACATCCATGGCAGTGGTAGAACAGCTGTTCGACTGGGACTCATGTCCAGCGGCACCTCTTGCACTGGTAGTCTTCCGGCTCAGAGCTGCAGCTGTCGTAGCCGCTGCTGGGTGGAGTCGAGGGGCAAAGACAGCTGCAGGGACGCGTCTGAGCGCTGGCGTCGCAGGGGCAGCGGCACGTCACCGCATCCGGGATGGTGCAGGGGCTCGGGGAGGGGCAGGCACTGAGCGTGGAGCCCGGGCTCGGGACGGGGCTCGAAGGCAGGCTCGGCTCCTCGTGGAGGTCTTCGGGGGAGTCCCTGGGCGGCTCGGAGGCGTCCGGCCCGCCGCTGAGGGTGAAAACCCAGCCGAGCCGCGCCGACAGGAGGTTGTGCAGGCCCGGGGGAAGCTCCAGAGCTCCCAGCACGTCGGGGCAGCTGGGCCACGTTTGGCGAAGCCGAGCGCAGCAGAGGTACTGCAGGGAGGTGCGAGTGTAGCAGGCACGGATCACCTTCATACTGCTCTTGGCCGCGGTGGAGCACACCATCGGGTAGATCTTCTTATTCTGCAACCGGGTGGCTGCAACACCTGGAGATGCGAGGATACGCGGTATTCATTAAAGTGCGGTTTGACTTCGCCAACAACCTGCCGGAGGTCAGGGAGGGTCTCGCACCTATGCAGCGGCGGTTCTTATAGAAGGTCAGCGTGCCGTGCCAGGTGTCCAGGTGCATTCCGATAATGGAGCCCTGACCGAACCGAGTGGAGAACTTCACCTTGTTCCCTTTGTACTGGAAGAGACCTGAGGAAAAACAGGGCTTTTCTCAAATACTGTGTGAATTAAGTCCGGGGTCACCGAAGGAAATAGTTGGTGTTTATACACGGTCTGAATCCAAGGCAAGGTGGAGCCCAAATATACAAACAAATCGAAATATCCACAAAAAATGCACAGTTAAGAAGCCGGAAATACATCGTATATTTGAGCTCTCAAGTCCTGGAGACGCAGGTGTCGTCTACCTCCCTGGTTCCCATGACAACCCGCCTACCTGTGTAGGACAGACCCCAGCTGTCCTCGTCGTGTCCCAGCAGGCTGCCGAAGTTGTACTTGAATTTCTCCAGGTTCACCTCCGAGGTTCCGATTCCCACCATCTGCGGGGATCAAGAACAGTGGAGAAGCTTTTCCCCGGGCAGGAGAAACGGCGAATAAACAATCGTTGCATCCTCCCCGCAACCCACCATGTCGGTTCCGTAGACGGGCGACGTCATCTTCACCTCCCAGAAGTGCTGGCCGTCGGACAGCTCCTCGGTGCCCCGGATGGCGGCGGTGCCGCAGCTGTAGTCCGAGTGGAAGCTCACCTTCCTGCTGTCGCAGCTGAGGGAGGCGCCGGCGGACACGCAGCGCTCGTCCCACACCCAGTAAAAACCTGAGAGCACGGCCGACATCAGCTACTTGAACCAGAATTCCACCTGTATTCCAGCTTTTCTGCAATTCCAGCTCTCATGATCACGCAAGCGTTGCAACCAAGTTATCCACCATGACGGCCAGCGACGAGGTTTTTGAGAACACCTGACCGACCGGGAAAGGTCAAGGTCGCCGTCAGGGGGGAAAACTGGGTCATCAATTGAAACTGATATCCAGCGGTCCCTTAAGATACGAATTGAATTCGTTCTCAGGAGTTGGTTCATTTGCTGAATTTTCCATGAGATTATTAAAAAAAAAATACACAAGTAAAAAGATAGAAAATAATGCCGCCCGAGAGAAAGGAACACGACACGGGATCAACCAACCAGCCGGACGAAGAGGCCGAGGGACGCCGGGAGCTGCGAGCCGCCCTTCGAGGTGAGAGCAGCGAGCGGGAAATTCAGAGGACGTGGCGGCGTCATGAAGCGTTGTTTTTCAAGGCTAAAACACGTTCGGGTCGCGCTTCATATCTTAAAAGAATTCGTATATAAAGCGGATGGATGGATGGATGAAAGTACATCTGTTCAAATTCATCGAGCAAAACAATATTTCTTCAATTGAATTTATACATACATTTATATGTGCCTACTTCCTCTTTATGTTTGTGCTCTCCTTCAGATGACGGTATGCTTCAGTATTTGATTCTGCTATTTTACTGTCACGCCGCACTCCTGCGCCCGACCCTCCACGTGAGGTTTCCTCACCCTGGTCTTCCTCTCCACAGAGGCAGTCGCCGATGACCCCGAATCCCGTGCTCAGCTCCTCACGCCGGTCACACTGACAGAAAGACTCCCCCATGACCGGCAGCGTGCTGGGCTGGGCCACCGCCTGCGGCACCGTGTTGGAACTGGACAAATGATCCGCCTGGGACTCGGACGCCACGTGGTCGCCGATCTGCTCGACAGGAGAGGCACCTTTGAGACCTGCGAACGCGGCCGTCATTCGCGCACGCTAGGCAGACGGACGAGACCGGAGAATCCGAAGAAGCGGAACGACACAGTGATCGGCCGTTTGACCTGCTTAGGAGGGTGAGGGAGACCCCTTTCCCCTAAAAGCTGCTCAGGGTTCCTATTGGGAGAGGGGCCACGTGTTGGCATAAGTAAATTTAGCCGCCTTCCAAAAATACTGGCAGTTGTATCCTTCCTTTCGGAGCCCTGACCGTTTCTTCTACCATTTCAGCCACGGGAGACCGGCCCGCTGGAAAACCACCGCTGCCCAGGTACAAGTCAACATGCCTGACAACAAATCTGGATTTCCCCACGAATATCCACTCTTATTCTAATCTGTTTTTTTTTCCCATTTTCCTGAACCCTCCCTTTCACCTCACCTGCGTGGACGTTTGGCTTTCCCAGTCGTCCCTGTCCGACATCTGGATCACCGCCGCGGCGTCCGCCTCCTGCCGCGTTTCGCTCCAGGCCGAATGGCGAGCCCGGCCGCTCCTGCCCCTCCGCAGCATGGCAGCTCTGCGGCAGACATCGACCAACGCCGTTTACTTGACGAACGCGATTTAAAAAACACGTTAGACGATAGAAAAGTAGTCCAGTTCCCCTTTGGGCGGCAGCTTTTTTAAGAGCCTCCCTCCTCTGAGTAAGAAATTAGGTCTTGTAAACACACGGCAACACGACACCTCAACTAAATATAGGAATATAGGTTATATTGATCATATTAACAATACAAAAGCAGCTGTAAGCGAAGGTTTTCATCAAAAGTACTGCATCATATTTTACTTGCACTTTTGATTAGTGTCTCATATCTTTGATACATTTCATTCTCTTTGCTTTAACGTGCTTATTTATTTGTTGTCCTCATTCATTTGCCCGTGTCTCTTCTCCTTGTCGAACCATCTGGCTTCACAGCAAAGCAGGAATTTCATCACGCGGGGAAACACGTTTCCTTGCTGCGCGCGTGACGACAAACGCTGCGAGTCCTTGAATTTACGAAAAAACGGCCACCATTCAAAGAGCAAAACACGCTGTCCGATGCAAAACCCCTTGAGCTGCGAGAGGGAGGCGGCGGAGCAGAATGTCACGCACGCCTCTGAAATGTAAAGGGGAGGCGCTGTAAAGTGATACTCACAATGAAAATACAAGGATGTCATATTTAGTGCTCCAACAAAGGAGGCAGATGAAAGCACGTCATCCCACCTGTCACCGGAAACATCTGAAATATGACTTTCCTGTTCGTTTTATCCTCCACGATGAGGCTGAAATGCATTCCGGTGATGCAAACCGTCTCCGTTTCCTCACAGGCGGGGGGCCATTGTGTGCCAGCCTGCCTATTTCTATCCGGCCCATATGCCGCAGTTGGCAGCGGGACCATTTTTCCATGTGTCGCTTAACCTGTTTAACCAACCTTCTGCCGTGTCACTCTGGCAAAATGTCTGTCGGCGGGAAATAAGGCCACCTGACCCACGTGTGTGTGGTCTTTTCGGTCATAAGGAAAGGTTTAATTCTTAATTCTTGGAGTCTGTGCAAGGTGCCATGAAAAGTCCCCATCTTGAATCTCAACTTTCTGAAGAACATGAACACAGACGGAGGTTTTCCTTGGAAGGTCGAGAAGAACATTAGGATATGAGGAAATTAGGATGTGATTTCTTGTCCAAATCTTCTTGTCGCGGCAAATGGACTTAAATTTCTTCGCTTGAAGACGTTTCACCCCTCATTCGAGAGGTTTCTTCAGGTCCGACGGCCTGTGCGGCGTTTCCGGATATCAATGCCGGGGTTGTGGGCGGGTCCGGGTTGTAATGATATCGTACACTTTATTAATCCACCGTTGGGAAATTCGTTCTCTGCATTGAAGCCATCACGGATGAACCATGAACAGCTGGCTGCCGTCGAGCAGCGCCAGCGGAGCACCGAGGGGTTCAGTGTCTTGCTCAACAACACACGAGGAGGAGCCGGGAATCAAACCAGGAACGTTCGGTTCGAAGGATGATCTCTCCACCTCTTGCGTCACGCCGCCTCCATGATGATGGCTTGATGGCTCGTTATGCTAATGGAAGAGTTGATCGGCAGAAACCAGGTGGAAGGGGGTTGTTATGCTAACGGGCGTGTCGCCAGGTGGGGACAAAGGTGCGACTTTTGGTGATTTACCTGAACTACTTGAAAAGGTGAAACCAATCTTCTCAGAATGTGAAGCAAAGGGGTGAAACCTGTTGGCTCCAATGGACTGAGGCTCGGGTGGAAGTTACGTCCGGCTGGTTCTGATGGTGGATCCTTCCTCTGGGATGAGGGGGTGAAACGTCTTCAAGTGAAGATATTCAGGTCCAGTTGCCACGACAAGAACATTTTGACAAGAATTCACCACGACCTGGATGACTGAGAACCTGCAGAGACCTCGAATGTGATCCCCAGGGAAACCTGTTGCTTCGCCATTCATCCTTTGTAGAATTGGACACGTTTACTTCCTCTGCAAAGCCACTTGATGTTTGGGGGGAAATTAGCAATTCTTTAGCTTGACTGCAGCCAGAAATGAGTTTCCTCCCCTTTTGGAAAAGAAGTTATTAGCTCCAAAATGATTCACTACAGTCGATTATTCGTATTGAATGTTTTTGTTTTCCTGAAATATGAATCTCCCGAGACCTATCGGGACGCTCGGTCTGACTTCCCATTAGGACACAATAAAGTTAACCCCCGGTCTTAAGGCTCAATCCTCAACCTGATAGCATGCCTCATTTAATGCCACAGCAGCTGGCGACTGCTTTGCAAGCAGGTGCACGAGTTAACCGCCAACTATTTAGATTAGTTAGTCTGAAGCACATCTCACTTTAAGTGGGCCTTACCCTACATGCTGCAAAGGCATTACCTGGACTACGCCGGCATGACAAAATACCCGTATCACAAACCCCCCGAAGGGTATGATACAAAGACGGTCGCACGAGGATGAACATGTTTTCTGTCTGCTCGTCGAGTCCCGTGAGAATGTGAGTGTTACAATCCCGGCCAGCACGCTGCACAGCGTGTGTGTGATGAGCAAATCACACAGCAGAAATTCATTATGTTCCTGACTGCATTAGTTTGGATCTGAAGACAGTGTGGCGAGAAAGCAGAGGGAGGAACGAAGAGGCTCTTACCTTATCGTTGTTTTCTTGTGTACCGTCTTGCAGTGGCTCATTTGACCGCCTGTGTGTGTGAGACTCTATCCCAGAGTGTGACAGGTGTAGTTTGCACTCTGGCCCACTTCCCCGCAGGCCAGACGTAAACATTATGCTCCCCCCTGCTCCTTATTGGCTCACAGCTGTGCCGGAGGAGGAGTCTATGCAAATCCCTACTGTTACTCCGAAATAGGTGTGTTGACAGTGATTTTCCACGAATGTCTTTTTATTCATCTATGTATGTATCCAGAGGAATCTGATTCCAGATGCACACGACACAAATGGACTATGTCTTCATCAAATTGTGAAGTATTTTAATTTGTATTTATTTATTTTTTCCTTTCATGAAAATGCTTATTCATTACATCGTTCACACAATGATGAATTGGAAGTTATAATACACGATTTCAACATTTCCATGAGTGGAAAGGAGCAGATAAGAAGAATACGATTGTTACATTTTTTTGCCCCTTTTCAACATCATACAAACATGTGATGATCTAACCTTATCACCAAATTAAATATGAAACATTTGCATACATTTATCCAATACAAAACACGTCCACTCACTCATGAAGTTTATGTTATTCAATATGTTTGTTGTATCCAATCTTTTAACTTGAAAAATATTTTGACAACGTTTTGATTCATTCTCCTGAGAATTCCACAGTTTTACACCTTTAACAGATAAGCACTTTTGTTTTAGTGTCGTTCATGCAAACTGCTGTTTAAAGTCGAACCTCCTCCTACGGTTTCCATTCTCTGATGTAAAAATAAACAACTTTTGTATGTCCTCGGCTAGAACTCTGTTTCTAGCTTTAAAAACGACAGATAATGTCTGCAATTCTGTGATGTTTTTGAATTTCAACAATTTGGACTGAATGAATAGTGAATTTGTAGACTCTCGAAATGCAGTTCTGTGTTAAATTAAACTTTGCAATAGATCAATATACAGTTTTCTTTTATGATTACCGGCTGTTTTCGTTTTGTTTTTTTTTCTGAAGCGACAGCAAGTCATGCCTGGATGAAAACAGTCAAATTATTTAGCATCGTTTGCTCCAATACAAATATATGCACTGTTTCATGTCACAGATAAAAGGACATTTTAATAAAAAATAAATCAAAAAAGGATTGCTCCTAATTGATTGTTTCTAATATATTCTAATTTAATTCCCCCCTCACACGCCACAAAAAAAGACTAAGAATTGACTGGACGCCTCACGCTTGGACTGAAACCCACTTGTTTTGCTACTGATCAATAAAGTTTGACAGGTTGGAGAAAAAAAAGGGGATCTGGTGACGTCAAAAGGAGGCGTGACTCTGTCCAAGTACGAGGCGCGTGATTGGTCAGGTGGCGCACATACCTCCCCGGAAGTGTTTTGCGCCGCTTCTCTGTGCATGAATGTAACCCAAAAGCGAAAGAATGGCAGAAAATAACGGTAAGTGAGCCCTAAAAGCGCTGGATCTCGATGTTTGCGGAGGATTTTAGGACGTAAACCACTGCTCTGTCTCACGAGTTATATCAAGTCATTCATTAGCCAGCTGGTCATTAACAAGCTGGCCAGCGAGCTCGCTAAAAAACAGCGTATTTAATTATTCATCTTTGGGGCGAGACCGGGTCTTAGTGTTACTTAACATCGTCACAATGGCTGTTTAGCACCGATTTACGTAGTTGTTACATGTTATTTAAAGTCAGCCTACTTTTGTTGCACTTGTGAACCCGGATGACGAAACGTGACGCCATTCTTTAAAGAGATTGTGCTTCGGCCCCCTCAGTGGAAACATCACACTGATGGATCCTCTTTTCAGTCACAATGAAATTAGCACGACACCTTGTTAAATTCTGATTGATAGAAGTGACGTCCGAAGATCATGATGGGATTAGATTAATTTTATTATGTCGCTGTGTTTTTTAGGATTGCTCACTGGAATCATCAAGCAATTGAGAGGACAATATTACAGATGGATTACAATGTTGCCATCTCATCATGATGTATGAATGTACTGCGATTCATAAATAACGAGTACAACTGAATCCCACTTCTTACTCAACAGAGGGCAGCCTGGCTCAGGTCCGACATGTTGTGTTGGTTCTGTCTGGGAAAGGAGGCGTAGGAAAGAGCACCATCACTTCAGAGCTTGCTGTGGCTTTCAGGCATTCAGGGAAAAAGGTGTGTTTTAATATCAGTCGGTTATTAGATACATACCATGGATAGCGCTGCTTTGCATGTGATTATTTTCGACATTAAATTCAGCATGTCTTGATGTGAAAAGGCGTTTTTATTCTTTTTATGTGATGTCTGTATTCATTGAAAATACAGGTTGGCATCCTGGATGTGGACCTGTGTGGCCCCAGTATTCCGCGCATGATGAATGTGGGTCAACGTGATGTACACCAGTGTGACTCAGGCTGGGTGCCAGTCTACACCGATGCAGAGAAAAGCCTCGCCCTGATGTCAATTGGCTTCCTACTAGAGGATCCGGATGAAGCTGTGGTATGGCGGGGACCAAAGAAAACTGGTATTTAATGCGCAATCCTGGACCTTTTCCCAATCTCAATGCACTTAAAGCATCTTCACATAACTGATACTATTTCATTATTGTTCTACTTAATATCACTGCTGTGTGTCTGTGGAGGTTCTCAGTCATCCAGGCCGTGGTAAATTCTTGTCAAAATCTTCTTGTCGTGGCAACTGAAACGCCTTCAAGTGAAGAAAATCAAGTCCAGTTACCGCGACAAGAAGATGTTGACAGGAATGGGTGATGTATTCTACACTTATCGTTGTGTAGCTTCTGCAGGTGATCATCTAAATGATGACTCGCTCTAACGGCCCGCACTCTCTCTGACGTCTCTAAACTCATTGTCTCCTGCAGCTCTGATTGGCCAGTTCGTGTCGGATGTCGCATGGGGGGAGCTGGATGTGCTGCTGGTGGACACACCGCCAGGGACGTCTGATGAACATCTGGCAGTTTTGGAGAACCTCAAGAAGCAAAAGGTGACCGGAGCCGTTTTGGTCACCACACCGCAGGTACGCATTATATTTATCCACGCTCTGTTCAGGCTGTTGGCCAGAGGGAAAAACATTGACCATCAAAGAGCTTCCCTTGTATTTCACATTAAAAACAGCACACTGATGAGTTCCGATGACTAAGTGCGCTTCAACTTGGATCAAAACCAAATGTCTTGCTCCCTTCATGACCTGAACACTTAGCAAAATGACCTCTGAATTAAAAGGATTCAGTCTTTTAATGCATTTCTCATGGGATCTTCAGTGACAGCAGCTCTTTCCTGCGTCCTGCTCCCTTGCAGGCAGTATCTACGGGAGACGTGAGACGAGAGATCACCTTCTGCAAGAAGACCGGGATACGCATCCTGGGCATTATAGAGAACATGAGTGGCTTCGTTTGCCCCGAGTGTTCTGTGAGTGGCTTTTCACAAACTTTACAAATCGCTGTCATTGCTAGCTCTTTGCTTTGCAAGCTAAGCTGCATCCATTGTTACTCTTTCCAGGAATGCAGTTATATTTTCTCGAAGGGGGGCGGTGAGGAGTTGGCCAAACTGACCGGATCTCCTTACCTAGGTGAGACCAGTGATGTAATGGCCGCTTCTGGCCGCTAGAGGTCACTGCACACGCAGTACCAATGTACACGATCTCCCTCTTGGCTGAGTTTTGTGCTCCGGGACGGTTTCGCTGCTGCGGCCGGTTCGAATGTCATTACTTATTGATCCATAATTGCCAGATCGATTAGATAATTTCATTCTCTCTCGGTGGTGATGGGCGTTCTTGATTAGACTGGTTTGAGTAATGACGCAGCTAACTCAACTTAGCCCCGGGCAGTGATCAGCTAACGGTTTTACTGCACTACTGCTCCAGTTGGCTGAAGAGAGCATCTTTATTTCTCCATCCTGGATTCTCGCAGGCTCCGTACCCCTGGACCCCAAGGTGTGCGCCAGTTTGGACGGGAAGGACTTCGTCCAGTCGTTCCCTGAGAGCCCCACCTTCAGCATCATCAGCGGAATTTGCGAGACCATTCTCAACAGCCTCGAAAACCCGGAGTGATGCATTTTGCCCGAGTTTCCATTCACGAATCTGTCGACCCGACATAATGCAGAAGAAGTCTTGTATAAATATGCTTATTTCTATGGCCTGTTTTATATTTGAACAAATTAAACCATTTCCTGCTGTCAAGCGTTGTACTTTTGTAAACGAAGCTTCGTGAAACTTCACTTTTCACTTTGAAAGTCTTTCAAATTCGAGTGCGTTCACTTCAACACCCAACAAGCACACAGCTTTGTTTTCAGTCACTATTCCTGTTTGGAGGCCAGTCACATCTAAGTTGGAATCTTCTTTAATTCGATTGTGAAAACAGTCACGTCGACACATCAGGATTAGTTCAATACCAGTGCTAGTACAGGATTGTAGACCGTCGCTTTAGTAATTGCATCAGCAGGTTGATTTTCAGAAAACACGCCAGATCAAATGGGAACAGTCCCTTTGAGAACCCGAATTCTGCTGCTTGCCTCAAAGGTGCTCAACAAGTCCTCTTTGGTCAGATGAGTATTTTTTTTGGGGGTGGTGGGAGAATTTCTTTTGATCTGGAGGTGAGTCTTCTGAGCGTCGCCTGCTCCTCAGCTTCACATCCAACAGAACACTGAAATCCATGCAGAGGACTGAAAAGGGCTGGAATGAGTAAAATGAGGTACAGCCACATATGAGGGTGGGGTGGGATTGGTTGAAGACGATGGAAAGGAGATGACGTTTGGAAATTACGCTTGTGAGACCCAACGCTGGGCGCACACACCTTTAATGCAAACGGCAGTACTACAGGAAGAACACTGAAGTTTGAGAATGTCAGCGTAATGATTAGAATACAGCTACACACAAAACTCCCACTCCACCAGCAACATACTAAAGGCAGTCTTAATCATTAAACCAAGAATTACAACCAGAGGAATTCCAACCACTTATGACAATTAACCCACAGTGCATTAAATCTATCTATATAGGTATCTATGTCTGTATATATGTATAATATATCCTGGGTAATTAGACTTTTTGCTGCATTTCAACAGTTCATTGAACAATTTCTTATAAATAAAATCAGTGGAAAAAAACAAAACAAAAAAAAAACAAAACAAAAAAAAAAAAAAAACTGAAGTCCATACACATTTCTCTTTACAAATAGATCCTCAAGATTAACTCGTGCCAACCCCCAAATCGAAGTGGGAGGAGAGGAAGCGGCGTGGCCCTTCGGTGGTCAGCTGTAAGACCGAAGGCCGGGCTGCTTCAGCCGGCCTCGAGGCTTGAAATAAGTGGAGGGAAAAGGAATCTTCATCATAGTTTTTTTTTTTTTTTTTTGGAAACATACAGTCACACTCGCTCTCACACACGCACGCACGCACGCACGCACACACCGAGAGACAGACGAATCACTACATTGCGCATTTACAAGTTGACTATCAAATTGGGACGACTGTACACATTGTCGAGATAAGATCATACTATGGAGCCACTTTAATTCATTTTTTTTTCCCTGCCTTCACTTCTTTCATCTTGTGTTGCAGACGTTTTTACATTTCCCCACCCCCATTTTACACATTTTCCTCCAGCAGCAACATAAAGGACATATCTTGAAGTGGAGATGTTTGGGTGTTTTATTTCGTGGACAGAATGAGGGCGACAATCAGCCCATAGAGACCCAAGACCTCAGCGAAAATCAAGATGAGAATCATGCCCACGAAAAGCCTCGGCTGTTGAGCTGTGCCTCTCACGCCTGCGTCGCCCACTATGCCGATTGCGAAGCCGGCCGCGAGCCCGCTCAGGCCCACGCTTAGCCCCGCGCCCAGGTGGAGGAAACTCCTAGACAGAGACAATTCTGAATCAGCAACAGTTGAAACACGCGGGTGCAGACAGCCGAAGCCAGGCGACGGAAAGAGCGGAAGTTGAGCGGCGGTGATTTGAGATGGTTGTTGTCACGTCTTTCCTATAGTGTGCGGCACAGGATGCAGACATGCAGGCAGCCTAGATTACTGGTCACTTTATTAAATCCATCACATTAACCCCCGCTCTGAGGGGGTCTTGTTGAACCTGTGGCTGAGCGTTTCAGGCATCTTTGGATGTGGACCGCGGCAGGGTCTGGCCGTCTACGCAGTAACATTATTGCAGCTTGACAAACGCCTTGTTCAAATAATGCCGCTGCATCACACTCGAGAGGCTCAGCACTTTGAATCGAGAGCCCACTAGCTTTTTCTTACCAAAGCATATTTCTTAAGGCTTTTCCTTGTGAATATTGTCCGCCGTTCTTCCTGCGACGGCACTGAGTCCGAGTCAAACACTGCGGAGGGGTTGGACGATTGAGATGTCATTTCATTTAAATGGTTGGCACTCGGTTGAGATCGAGGAGGCCGAAAATGTGCACTAGTTTATTTATCATCAAAATATGATGATGCTGATCCAAGGCTCACTTCAATAAATCGTTTGTCCTTATTTGATTTGCCTGAGTGCTCTGGCAGTCTGCACCTCTGCCAGTATTGTGGGCAAACAACAGTATTTTAAGACACTTTGGCACGTCTATAGAGGATCTTAATAAATGCTAAGAATTACACCCAATCTAGTCACTGCACTGTTGTGATTATTTGTAATATTTTCATTCTTATGACATAGTTAAGGACTCAATATAGCAACAAGCATTTTGCTTCCATTAAGGAAAGAATCTGTCCTATGCGTTTGTGTTTACTGGGCACGTGCTTTGCATAGGATGCAGAGCTCTTCTGGCCGGTATAAGCAAAGACACCGAGGACGTCTCTGCTCGAAGCAACAAAGAGGGTTTTTTTTAGAAGAATATAAGTGACGTGAAAGAACGGAGGTCAAAGCAGCAGAAACAGAGGAGTTTGGTACAGTTTTAAACAAATGCAACATATCTTAGATGTAGCCTTTAATCACATAATTCATGGGTGTTGTGGATAACTCCACTTACTTGTAGAGGGACACTGTCGGCGAGATGTCGTTGGCAATGAGCACAGCTACAACCAGCCCATAGATGGCTATGATACCCGCCATGACCACGGGGATGATAGACTTCATGATGAGCTCAGGCCTCATCACAGACATGGCCGCTATACCTGTGCCGCTCTTCGCTGTGCCGTAGGCTGCTCCCAAGGCTGGAGAAGAGACAGAGACAAAGAGCGGTTAGCTAATCAAGATTGAGCGTTCCAGGATTTCTTCACTTCTTAAAAAGGTTAGCCCAGTGAGAACTGAAACCAAAGGTCAACCCGAGATCGAAGCAGAAGTAAAACCGTTTCAGCTCCCCAAAAGAATCCGACAAACCGCTATGGTTTTTCAGCTTGCTGTTGCAGAAAGCACAGCCAATATCAGCCCTTTTCAGTCCCATTTCTTCCATTTGCTTCATCTCTTATAAAACTAGCAGCGGTAAAGCAGTGCAGTAAATCACAATGAAAACCCCCTCGCTAGACGCTGGCACACACGGGGCTGCTGACGTCACGAGAGAATGCAGCTTCTCCCGTTTGCCTCTCGTCCCTGGCAAGCTTCACCATGAAGTGACAGGGGAGGAGGAGCACAACGCTTCATCAGCATGGGAGCTCTGTCATGCTGCGATGCTGGGGTGGGCTGGGATGGGCAGGGCAGGGCAGGCTCGGACACACAAACGTCTGATCGATAGAGAGCGAGAAAACGGGAAAAAAAAAAAAAAAAAAAGTTTTAAATGTAGATTACGCGCTGGTTATTCTGCTCAGCAAATATCTACAGCATCAGATGTGACAATAGCTGTGAAGCTTATCGGTGAGGGAACACGTCAGCGGGGACCACAGGCTGGTTCAAACGTTCCCCCTCTGGAACAGTAGATTTGTCTTTACGCCACGCTTGCTGGATATCTGAGATAAGGTTGTCAACTTGTCTGAGAAGCTAATTAATTAACAAGAGTGCATTTGTATGCAACCTTCTGCAGAACGCATCAGAGGCTGTGTCCTGTTCATTCCTTGACTGTGCAGACAGCCAGCTATGATGCCTCCACTCAGCTCTAATATTAGCCGTGGGGCTTTCTGGCAGGTGGATACAGAGAAAGACTGGAGGAGGATGTGGGGCAATCTTCAAATGCACACATGGCAGGAAGCCACAGACCAAAACATTAAGACTAATTCATTACCAAACTGATACAAACGATACAAGGTTAAATAATCTGCCTGTCCTGAGTGTAACGAGGAACACGTTTTCCAAGTCGTGACAAATGAATAAAATGCTCTCATCCTGTTTGAGTTCACTGACGTGCGGATACTCTTTTCTGTTTTCTCGTTTTAATTCGGCACCAACTCTTTTAAGACGTCACACATGAAACTGCGTGATGAAATGCAAAAAGCTTCCTCTGGAAAGAAGACTTGATAACAAACAAGAGGTCATTTAAAAAAAAACAAAAAACCCAAAAAACAAAACCCTGGGCCTTCAACCCAAATTCCCATCCTTTCTGTTCAGTAACTTATTCACAGCAGGTGACAAATTAACAAGTGTAACAGTATCCCACAAGCCCATCCTGGACTGGGTAACGTTAGCCTCGCTGCGGCGTAGCGGCTATGGGTGAATACATAAACGCTGGAGTCCTCTGGCTTTAACATCCTGATGATAAAAGGTTGCATGTGGCAGGGCTGTATCTGCAGTGGCGTGGAGACAACCTCTGGGATTTAATCCTAATCCCTCAGCTTAAGAGGTTTTACCTTTTTACATTTTTTCCCCTCCTAGCAGAATATTTGATATTCTGTGACATCTTGAGATGTCAAAGCAGTAAGTAACTAAAGCTTCGGGTGACCTAGCATGCAGATATCGAGGGTACAGACTCATTCACTTGCCTTTATCAATGAGGGAATTGAAACGCCCATTCCTGTTAGAGGAGGTGGAAAAACGTTAGAAAATAATGCAAAGAAGTGCTGAGGTAGGACAACGGGAGATGTTTCCTCAAATACTTTCGTTTCTCCACTGACAGTTTTTTAGGAAAGGAGTCACTTTATTTCGTCAACTTACTGTCAAATGCCTCAATACCTTCATACGATATGAACCCAAATGATAGATTTAGGGGAAAGCCATCAGAAACACAAATCCACACAGAAATCCGCTCAGACTTGTTAAAAAACTAAATAAAAATTGTGACAAAGAATTACAGAGTATTACAGCTGCAGGTTTGCTGCCATCTCAGTGATCAGCGAGAGCCATTGATAAGAGCACCTTGCAGGGGTCACCCGTCAGAAGCCGGACCAGGCCGAGGAGAACCATCATGAGACTGCTAAAGCAAAGAAACAGCCCCTGATGACAGAAGATAGCGAGTGAAGCTTTTCAGAATGGGAGGAAATTGTCATTTTTGGTAGTTTTTGAATGACGTAGCAAATGAATGTAAAGAGCAAATGAGATTCTGTGCAGTTCAGCGACTGATTTTCCATAAAATGAATACTGCAGGAGGCAGCCAACCCCACCACTACAACTCTGTGGGTCAGCAGGATCCCCTCCAAGGCAGGTGGTTCCCCGGCTGCCCCCCCCCCCCCCCCCCCCCCCCCCCCCACCCCCCTCCCCCTCTCAC
>CAAKHD010000954.1:11835-22968 GCA_901007705.1 Fistularia tabacaria | reverse complement strand
GCAAATGAGATTCTGTGCAGGTCAGCGACTGATTTTCCATAAAATGAATACTGCAGGAGGCAGCCAACCCCACCACTACAACTCTGTGGGTCAGCAGGATCCCCTCCAAGGCAGGTGGTTCCCCGGCTGCCCCCCCCCCCCCCCCCTTCACCAACAAGGACCTGCACCTTTGCAAACTGGATGTTGTTGCAACCAGCAGCCATGCTCCTCCAGACAATCATTTCCCATCACCCATGCGTTCTGGCTTTCGGCATGTACCGACTTCTCTTTTCAGGAGAGGACCGTGTGCTCAAGCTATGTGTGGGTAAATACGCGTTAAACTCAGATTGAGATAACATAGGGTTCGTCTCCTCTGCTCAATACCTCATGAATTCTTTTTAAAACAATACATAGGTAAAATCTCTCCCTCCAAAGTTCCATTTTTTACAATCTATAACTTCCTTTTTTTCTGTCAGTGCTTTGAACGTAGATCACTTTGTTACAGCCAAATGAAGCACCTAAAACTGTGAGCAAGGGATGCAAGTCTGTTTTAACTATCTTCGAACAAATGAAACAAGTAAATAACCTTGATCTGCCTTCAATGCTTGAGAGAAATAAAGACAGGCGGTAACCAGTCAGACTGTGAGAAACGTGGGGAGAGCACACATTCAAGAACAAACCCGGCACATAACACAATGTGTACCTAATCGAACGGATGTTGTGATTATCCGAAATGACAGAAAACAGCGGCCGCTGCTTTAATAAACATTTCAAAACGATCCGAAGTCGAACGACAATTCCAAGTCAGAAGTGCCATCATGTGATCGTCATGTGACCTTGTGTCATTCCTGCGAGTAACAAGGAAGTCGACCAGCTGACCCGTGTCTCCAAAGTGTTACAAAGAAAATCTAATGTTCTGCTCGACATAAGTCGTATTAAAATACGTCTCGCATTGAAATGACACACTGCCATGTGAAAGTGCTGCGGGCCGGCGAGCGGCTCCTGTCGTATGATATCGATTTAAGCATGGGATTCGACTGGACTTCCGTCGATCGAGTAAATCAAATATCTCGGGATGTGTGTGTTGTCCTCTGCTAACGGATACATCCTTCAAAGTTGCTTTTAGCAAAGAAGGTTGCGCCCGACCGTGATTCCTTTTCGATGCTGTAAAATTAAACATCGTTACGATCGTTCACGACTCCTTTACTGTGAATCCGTAGTCGATTATTTTAATATAAAAGTTTGCGAATCGTGCAAGAGTATCTACACACTTGGGCAGTGCTAACGTTGACGCTAACTAATGTAACGTGTCATCGTCAGCTAATGGTAGCTTCCAAACTCAGCCCTGGTGGATCTTTGATGAGGAGAACGCTTTATAATATTTTAATCCGTTTCACAATAATGTTAAAATCATGAATACATGGAGGGTAATCGTCGGCTGTCCAGCTGTGGCCAGCGAAGGCGAATAAATGACCGCTGTACATTAGCATTAAGGACCATCTTTGACGTTAGCAAGGTGATCGCCTGGCTTTGGTTGGTTTAACTACAGATGTATAACCTCTGTTAAAAAGTAGCCTTGCTGCTAAAATGCATAAAAGATAGATGATGAAGAAAAATTAAGCACGAATGCCAGGGGCGCCATTTTGTTATCAAACAATATAAAATATGAGAGGTTATAGTTACCGCTAAAAACCATAGCCGCGGAGGCACCCATCACTGCGAAGAACGGGGAGTATTCGGGGACTTCGGCCGACATTCTTCCTCGCTTGATATAAAAAATAATCTAAATGTACAAAATGAATTACAACGGTCGACTCGGGAAAAGAAATGGCACGAAACCCCGTCGAAGGCCAAAAAAAAACGCTGGAGCGACAACCCCCGGGTTCCACCAGGCACAGGCAGACTTCCTGACTCGAAAAGTGTGGCGGCGCAGTCACGACTCTTGTGCTAAATACCCGGCGCAGCGGCACAAAATGGCGAAGCGGAAAAATATCACCTGACCGGCCCTACGGATAATCTATCAAGTCTGGCTAAACGGGGGGCGCCTTCATGTAAAACAAACAGACAAAAAAAAAATCCGTAAGCGATATACCGTGCCGTGCGAGTCACCTTTGAAAAGCGAATTGGGATTTTCTTTTACTATCGACCGATTTATCCCACGCAACGGATGAATGATATAACTTTGCCCCGCTTTTTTTTCCCTTGAAGGTCACCCCCATCAGGCGTCGCTTTGGTTTGCTCCGCTGCAGCCTTTCCTTCACGTTCACCCCAAACTCGAGGAGGAAATTGGGGGACGTGTAAAGGGGGTGTGGAGTGGGTTCTGCCAATGATATCCACACTATATCACATTTTGCACAGTCAGATATTTCATCTGAACCCCTTCATGTTGAGATGTCCTCCAAAAGGAAGCCCATTAGTGATATGAATAATAAGATAATGACGCCTGGAGTGTGTCTCGGTCCCACGTCCAGATGTGAGAAGATGTGCAGCGTGTGCAGAGGGCCGGCTCACAGTCAGCTGTGGCATTCTGCAACGTGAAGTGTGACAGTGAAAGAATTCGAGGCGGAGTGTGCACAGCTTGGCGGGTTTGCAGTGGGGGGGCTGGGTTGCTGAGAATCCCCATCCCGCTGTGTAGCTCCCAGCAAGTGCAGGCTGAAAGATCCAGAGAGAGGAGGGCGAGCTGCTGGGAGTGGATGTGACTCAGTGAGGGCCTGTTCAATATCCTCCTCCTCTCCATCCACCCCTCTGTCCTTCTCCCTCTGCAATGCCCGGTCCAGTCAGCGCCAGAGATGGACCCCTCCCCTGTGTGGTTCCCTCAGTCATGATGCAATTTCCAACCCGGCATCGCAGGCCTCTGTCAAGAATCGGTCGGGTTCGACAGCCGTGCATCCCCGTTCGGAGCGATCGTAGGTCTCCCGGGTAAAAAAACTCATCGATTAATATTTACGTAGCCACTCTGCCACTACGACCAGAATTACCCCACACATTACAGAGATTTATGGATGCAGTGAAAGAGGGTGCGAGAGTAAAGGATACAGAGAATAGGCTTAGATGGAGATCATCATCATCATCATCATCATCATTCCAAATGTCAACCTTCTGATGTTTTTTTTTCCCGGCACCAATGTGTCTTCCAGTGAAGTTGCAGAGTTATGCAGGCTCGAGTTATTCAGGGTGACCGTACTTTGTTGAGCCTGAGAGAAGAAGCTGTGGGCTTCGTCCTATGCTTTTTTTTCTGTACTCCGGAAATACAACAGAGTGTCCCCGTGGAACATCTCACCCCGCAGTGACCAGGCACCGAGCGGGTGGACTGACACAGTCCTCTTTGCAGCCGCAATACTTTCTACAGTCTGTAAAAGTCAAGCTGAGCAAGTGGAGAGCGACTGTAACACAGTCAGATGTAATGATTGGATGATGTCTTCATTTGATATGCGGATTCATTAGACCTTTACAATCAGCTACATTTGTGATAATCCGCAGAATCTAGCCACGCATGGATGGCTTGTTGGGGGTGGGGTTCACTCTGGGCCTGTTATCGTGCCATCCAAGGGCCGCAGATGGAGACATGCAGCACCTCACCTGCGCATTTACACCTGCGGAGGCAAGGATTTAATGACTCTATTCCCTGTCATGCTGGGGATACGATCAGTTCAGTCATGATCCTCTTGTACGTAAAGATCCTCCACACTCACGCTGGCCTCTCCTGTACACATCCTGAAAATAAAAGCTGCTGAATTTCCACACTGGATTTTTAGTGATCCTTATGTAAATGTAGATACTCACTATATTCCAATGGCTCACTTTCAAGGCACTATTTCTACTAAAGGAAGCTTTGAGAAATTCTCACAAGGGTGTTGCTCAGTTCAAAGTGCACCGCGGAGCATTCATTTACAATTTTAGATGTTTCGAATGTATGCGACATTAGACATATACTATCAATACCTTGATGTCTTGCAGACAGTACATAGCACAGTTGTCACGTTAGAATATAGAAATACCTGCATACCAAGATAAAGAATCATTGAAATACAAATATTTCCATTCATAATTAATGTGTTGACTGAACTTATTTCTTTAAACGGATAATTAATCAATATAGTTGGATTTTGAAAAGGGTTATTTGTAGTGTTTTCACAGATGCCAGTGATACAGGTGCCTCTCACTGTGAACACATGCAGTTCAGGTTTAAGACGTCCACCCTTCAATCTGCTGCCTGCAGACCCTTATTATCTGAAGTGTGTGTTTGTGTGTGTGGTCTCACTGAAGGGTTAAAGACTTAATCATCTTATTTCCTGAAGTTGGAAAGCGTGGTTTTCAGGAGATGCGCCAGACCAACACTCAAAGGAGCAGCTAAATATAGGCGTGCATGTGTGATTAGCTGAGTGTGAATCCTGAATGAACTGCAGTCTTGAGCAGATGGAGTCAGTGGCGCTTAGGAAGAGAGGGAGTTCACGGTGACATCCAGGATACTCGGATACTCCCTTCAATAGTTCATCTTTCATTGAATGTCTGGTAATCTGTCAAACGATGTCCTATCACTGGTGCGGTGTGCAAATACGTTGCAGCGTGGGGATATTTATCATTCTTTTGGGGCCGGTGTCATCTATTATTGATTTCATACATTCTCACGACACCTGTCTATTAAAACCAAGATTTCACAAATATATTTGAAGTCGCTGTGACGAATACCTACGGTGCTTCATGTTTTCCAGTCACACAGCTCAACGTCAGAAGGTTCCTCAAAGTCACCCAAACTAAAATAGACCTCACACTGGAGGAGACATGGATGAGTAAGTTTGCAGCCGCCATCAGCTCATGTTTTATTCCTAGTCCGAAAGATATGGTAACTGGGCCAGATCAGCAGAATTATTCTTATAGTGCAACAGGGAAATGCCCAGTGGAAACGGCCAATGGCGATCACAAGTCCAGGCCTGGGCTTTTAAGTATTGTTATGTTTTACTTTTTTCAAATTACATGAAAGTTATGCAAACAGGTGGAAAACGGTCTAAGGATCAGGGTCTGCGAACTTGCGCGGCCTATAAACTGTGTACAAATCGACTTAAGATAATTTTCCGTGAAAAACTCTGGAAAATCTGCCAAAGAAAATACCTTCAGAAAAGGTGTATTCAAAATATGTAAAGACACAAGGGATTATTTTAAGTGTGGGCGCAAAATAGATAGATAAGTAGAATATATATATATATATATAAGAATCTTAGCCAAAATTGCAATTCCAGCATTTGTGCACATTAATGTGTGCGTTGAAACAGTATTTAACTATTTAAATAGGAGTTCTGGGAGCAGTTACAGCAGCCCTTACCATTGAGGCTCCAGAAAACAGAAACCGGGGATTAGGCTTTTAAATTCCTGCTCAGCTGACTTAAAAAGGCATCTGGCATACTAGTGTGGGGCTGAAAATATGTAACCCGCTCTTCGCAGTGGCAGAGCGGTGACAGACGCAGGAGAAGAGAAAAAAGGAAGAGGGGGAGAGGAAGCAACAAGAAGCAAGACAATAAAACCAGAGTCTGCTGAAAGCATATTGCTATATTTTCACATGTAGAATACACCGGTGGTTATTTCACTGATATTTCACGAGAGCGCTCTTTGGACACACAGGTACAAATAGAATGAGAACAGGCCACAATTTCTGGACTTCTTTTGTCACCGTTTTCAGACTGGAAAGGACGGAGATAACAGTAAAATAGTAAATGGGAGAGAATGATGAACATGTGTTTCTCCATTACTTGTAAACCAAAAACACCATGAAGGTGTTTTTTTTTTCTTTTTCTTTTTTTTTTCTCTCAATTACTGCACTTATATTCACCTGAATGTTCACACAAAAGGAGGCTTGTCAAAATGCTACTCATTGAAAACACAGCTTTCGCATACAGTATGTATGGTGCAAAATGTGCAACAATTAAATTCACCACTGATACTCACAAACACCACATCATTTCATCTTACAGATTTTCCCAAATATGTGCAATGGATCAAAAAAAAGTGAGAAGAGAATCCTGTAGAACGTGACCAAGAAAATCTGGCGGACCTTTTGATTAAACAACCTCACGACATTTTCCATCTCAAGTTTTTAACGTTTAAAACCCACTTCTTGGCAAAATCATGAACACTTGGCTTCACATAGATCATTATAATAAACCACGGCTCGACGACGCACAATGGTCAACACTGCTTTGAAGGACTGGAGAAGTCGTTTCGTGTAAATCTGGCAGACCGAGATGAACCGCGTGACGTAAAACCAAATCTACATTCAGAGGGAGGCGTGTTCCTGCCTGCCGTGCACACGTACGCATCACGGCTGTCATAAGGTTTAAGATCTTGGGTGTAACTGGAATTTCACATCATAACTGTAGCCAACACAATTAGTAGTACAACATGATACAAATCTGTAAATATAAAAATAAACAGAAAAACAAAAACAATATTTTTGTCATTTTTAAATTTGGATAAGCTGAATGAATAAATAAAATTGTTAATCATATATTTATTTGCAGGACGGCTTTAGTTCTTACTGCATCTAAGAGACTTCCACGTGGAAAATCTCTTACTTCTTCTTTTATTTTAATGTAAATGACCACCTATTTTACCGCTTCGGGAATAAAAACTCTCACGCGTCGGCGTCGGGAGCGACGTACGGCTGAGCGCGTGCGTCCAGCTGAGCGGCATTACGAGGCCATGGCATCCTGGAAGCCCCACACCTCCAGGAGAGAAACCTGGAAGGTTTCGGCGCACAGAGGCGGGTTGTCGAAGGTCGTGCAGCTGCCGGTGCGCCCGTGGTTCAGCTCGGAGTCGATGTAGAGGGCGTTGCCGTCGCCTCCACCTGAGCGCACACAGGGGCAGGGAATTTCTGTCAGTTAAATGTTCCTGGATACACAAACCAATGAGGATATGCTGCGCTTCATGTGCAATAGGACACTCTTCACCGGCCTCCTGCTCATTAGCGCAGTCGTGTAAAAAGGTAAAACAAGATCAGAAGCTGCCATCAATGGAATATGAATTTTAGCAAAACCAACGGTTTGGCTGGCTGAACTACTTTGCATCGTGAATGGAGGCGTTTAGAGCAAACTCAAACATGAAAGGATCGCTCTCTAATCTAATCTTTTCTAATAAAAGGGAGCGCAGAAAAAGAACAGCAGATTTTTCCGTTATGTTGGCCGATGCCTGGGATATCTCACAGTATTTTGGACACACAGACTGAGGTCTTCCACTAACCCACGATGATGGAGTCAAAGTTTCCAGCCATGAACATGGATGTGTTCTTTGAGTTCAGGTTGAAGTGGCGGGCGGACAGGAAGGGCGACAGCTCCCCGGTGGGCTTCTCCGGCTGCTGCAAATTATTGCTGTCGGAGTTTTGCCCCTCAGACGCGTCCGTGTTGTCCTGGCCCTGGTCTTTGATGGCGGAGGCCAACTCCGGGTGGCGGATCACCACCCACTCGTAGCGCTCCATCTCCGGCTTCAGCTAAGCGGGGCATAACAAATACACACTTTACATACCAAAATATTTCACCTTTATTCACATTAAAAGACAATTTTACCGCCTCTCGGACAGACATCACTTCCTAACGACATTATTCTCCTGCCGCGGTGTCAGGTGAGTGTCGGCGCTGCCACAACCCGGATCGGTTTACTGGAGTTTCCGATCTGCGCGTGATTAAGAATGAATGCGGGGGATGGCGTGTTCCCTGGCGTTCGGGATGTGGCGCGTACAGCCAGCTGAATAATTCAAAGGGAGGATAAGGCCGAATGTTTTTATGTGCATTTTAAGTGAATGCTGCACAATCGCAGAGGGACACTCGTGGCATGATAATTTGTGAACGAGGAGACCGTCTTTGCAAACGGTCTTGAGAAAGAGGTCAGTTAAAGTGTCAGATGAAGATAAGAAATGAGAACAGACAGCGCCCTCTGGTGGGTACACGTGGTGTTGCAGGGTATTACAGTGGAAGGCGTTTCCCCAGTGTAGGATAAACGAAGAGTCCCGTTGCATTTGAAAGAAAGAAAAGCCAGTGAAAATGGATGCACGTTCTCACCCTGAATACGAAGCACTCCCCCGTACCAAAGAAGCTCAGCTTGTTGCCCCCTCTTTTCCGCTCATCCCAATCTGTCGACAGGAAAGCGCCGCATACCTGTCGACAAACAAACCATAGGGCTGCTGCTGAGGCCGCGTTCACTAATCACACTATCGGTGGTGCACGCAGTATTTCTTCAAAGTACCAGCGTTTAGGCTAGAGTAAATCAAATGAGACGTTTTGACACACAATGAAGTGATTGTGTCTTTCTGCAAGAAAAGAAAAATGAGCAGAGTGGTCACGGACAAACCTGCAGCAGAGTTTGCTCAACAAGAAATTCGTTTTTGCTGGTCCAAGTTGAGCACAGCTTCAAATATCGAGGGGTCGCGATTGAAAGGGAAACTCGACTGTGAAAGCGGTACAATTTCCTTTAACCTCCAGCTCTTTCTGGATCTAAAATACCACCTGCGTCATGATTCACCTACTCTGAGCTAATTGTATCCATCCAGTGAATGCATAAAATGGATGGATGTCCAAAATCTGACAGCTGCTGGGATAATTTTCTGCAAAAAAATTAATAAATCTTAAATTCCCTAATGGAAAGTGGATTCCATAATAAGATGTTATGGCTTGCGGGTTTGATTTGCTTACGTCTCCGTCTGTGGTCCTGATGAGGAGCAGAGTGGGTTCGTAGCCTTCGCAGTGGGAATAAAATCTAAAATAAAAAAAAAAACAATTGTGGAAACAAATAAAGCTGGAGCTCATGAGAAACACTGGATCTGGATGACGCAACAGCGATCGTGTAGCTTGGCTATTTAAATCAGCCGCCGCACACATGGGTGCGGGATTAAATAAAGCACAGGTTAATTACTTTACAAAAATGTAATTACTTCTGTTACATAAAGGACAGACCACCGACTTGAAGGCATTTAAAAGAAACCCTGCACCTCGGTGACCGATTGAAATGATGGGGTTTGGAAAGCAGGTCACCAAACGCACCTGTTTAGGCTGCAGCCGTGGTTGGAGGTGGTGAAGAGCAGTTGGGGTTGACACAGGGCAAAGCGCTCGGGGATCCAGGACCAGATGTCCCGCATCTCCTTGGTGCTGACGATCTCCGAGGAGAAGGTTTCGGGGTTGAGCGCCAGCTGCACGTTCCGCCTGCGAGTGCCCGGGAAATAAAGACACAGGAAGTGATGAGGAGGATCAGAGGGAATGGCAGATCGCGCAGCTGTTGACATTTCATTGACAAAAAAAACCCCAACATTTAAAGTGTGATGTTATACATCCTGTGCATGAATGAGAATGATAATAAATAAAAATAAACATGCAAAGGGATAACCCACCTAGCACTGTGAAAGAACCAATGAAGGAAACAGGATGGTGAGTGGAGATGAGAGAGAAGATGACGGTTGGGAAAACATGGCAAAACAAGGGAGGAGAGTAAGACAAGGATGCAAAAGCAACTTCAAATCATTCACCGGTTCGTGCATCTGATAGAAACAGCCGCGGGTCTATTAGCCACAACGCATGTCTTCTATTGCAGCAGAACGTAATGAAAGCTCTGAGCAGTACAGCCTACCATCCAGGCCACTACAAACTTTGTATCAAAAGAAAAGACAGCGTGTGAAGGGTTAAAAACCGTGTTGTGACTATACCGCTTCTGCTTGACAGTGATGCCTTTCTGCTGCAGGGACTTTTCATTTGTGAGCTGCAACAGGGTGATCTCCTTGCGACTGAAGAGACGGATTGAGAAGGCCTTTTCGAGCAACTTGTCGGGCGTCACCGTGGAGGCGATGCCTTTGACGAACGCTTGGATGTCGGCCCTGACTTTGCCTGAATCCTGCTGGCTCCCTTGCGCCCCCTGCGCTCCCGCCTTGTGCTTGCGATAGAATTTGAGCAAAGCGATGGCCACGCGGTAAAGAATCTTGTAGCCCTCGACGAGGTACACGTCCAGGACCCGGACCATGTGGCTAAAGGGCAGGTCGCCCAGCACCCAGCGCTGCCAGTCTGAATACACCTCCAGCACATCCTGCGCGGTGGCAACGATCAGTTTGTGAGCAGACGCGCAGTACTTGTTAGCCAGATCGCCGAAGGTCATGCAGCCGGACTCGTAGGCCAGAAAGGTCTGGTCCAGCAGTCGCTTGCCGGGCTCGTTGCAGGCGAGGATACGGCTGACGTGCTCGAAACACTGAGCCTCATCGGCACTGAAGTGCAGGAGCAGAGACGTGACGGCTGGCAGAGACGGGCAGTACGAGATATCGGGGAACTGTCCGGCGAGGCAGTTGATGACCTGATGGGCCGAGGCCACGGCCTCCGGCTTCAGGCAGTAATGAGGCACGGGACTTCCGTCTACGATCTCTGGCAGGGGGACGTTCGAGGAGGGCTTCTTGGTGGCGGCATTTCCCATAACGTCGCGATACACCTCTGCATCTGGGGTGACTGTGCGACAGGGGATGGCTTTGATGAGCTGCTGGTAGACCTGTGCCCGCAGTTTGTGATTCTTAGCCCAGTAGCCCTGCCGAGCCATCTGCTTAAACTCCTTCAGGTCCTTGCAGTCCACCTTGGTGGGTCCGGCGCTCTTGGCCAGGTCCCCCATCTGGTTCCAGTCCACGAAGCTGCCGTAGTCATCTTCAGCCATGGTGATGCGGACTTGATGGCGCGCCTGAGACGAAGGAGCGGAGGGCTTTCCAGGGGTACCGCTAACCTCGCCTGCTCGCTTATTTTACTGAGCCGACCATGATGATTTCTGGAGAACACAAGGGAGAGAAAAGAGAACAGATGACGTGAACCGCAGACACGGATGAGCTCATCGGGACGTCCCTGTGTTTACAACCGTACAAAAATGTCGTGGAGTCAAATTACTGTCGATTGAGAACAGTATACCGTAATTTCCGGACTATTGAGCGCCCCTGAATATAAGCTGCTAAAAATAAACAAATGTGGACATATATTTTTAAAACTTTTAATTAAATACCGGTAACATCCGCAAATACGTACTGGAAATGCTCCCCCCCCCCCCCCCCCCCCCCCCCGCGAAACCGCTGGGAAGAAAAAAAAAAAAAAAAAAAAAAAAAAAAAAAAAAAAAACCCACCACCACCCCTCTTCCCCCCCCCCCCCCCCCCCCCCCCC
>CAAKHD010000953.1:19331-31439 GCA_901007705.1 Fistularia tabacaria | reverse complement strand
GGGGGGGGCGGGGGGGGGGGGTGGGGCGGGGGGGGGGGGGGGGGGGCGGGGCTTGGGTCGGTACGGGAGCTGGAGGCGGGGCTTGGGTCGGTACGGGAGCTGGGGGCGGGGCTTGGGCGGATAAAGGGACCCTGGGCATAACAGGTGTAGGCACTGAAACTGGGGGCGGAGCTTGGGCAGGTACAGCGGCCGGAGGTTGGGCCGAACCGAGGTAGGGGGGCAAAGGTTCAGGATGAGGTGGGGCTTGGACTCTTATGAGAGGAGGCTGGTGGGGAGGGGGGGGCTGTCTGAAGGGAGGAGAAGGGGACATGAGCGTAGCTGGAGCTCCAGATGTTCCCATGATGGGTGTGGCCAGAACTGATTTAAAAACGAAAGCGAAAGATGAGATGGATGAGCGTGGATGATGCGATCATACGACCCGAGCAGAGGTCCAGTCGGTTGCCTCTGTCCTACTTCTACCATCTGACAGTCTAGCATCTCACAGAGCTTCATTCTGCTACGAATAAAAGCTTCTCCAGATCCTGAGAGGCAGAGCCAGGGCTCGGGGGCAATCGAACCAGAAGTGTTCTGGACCATCTGAACAGGTTCGTTTACAACCTCCAGGATCTTGAGACGGACTTCACTCGCTCTGCCCCTGCAGGATCTGGTGAGTTCTTCTACACCTATGGGTTCTAATGTCCAGGCCACGAAGAACATAGATCCTGCTGTACCTGAATGCATCGTGTCACAGGGCTCTCCATCTGCAAGACAGTCTGTTGTTAGGCGCTGCACTTCTGACAGGTACTACTCCCATACGTAGAAGTACTACAGTACATTTAGGTACCAGTGCAGTAATGACATGAACTACTGCACTGCTGCCATGTTGTGTTCAGGCAGACAGATCCAGTGCTGTAGGCCACATGACCTTCCTAGCAATATGCTGCCCTTGTCTACATGACATACTTCGGTCCAGCGGCGGGACGATGGGCAGCTGGCGTCCACGCCGGCCAAAGACGGGGGTTCCTGAGGGACTGGTGTGCGTGGATCCGCCTCGCGGGTCGGCCCTGCAGAACAAGCACAGGCTTCAGTCGACGGACTGGGTCAGTGGTCGCCCGGGTTGTTTGGCTGGCTGAGCTAATGCTAGCGCTAACGGCCATAAAGGGGAACACTTATTCCTCAATGGGTGAATTGTGCACAGGTCTCCATGGTAACTGACTCAAATAGGAGCGAAGAAGCCACCGATTGGTTCTGAAAGTTCAAACGATCAGCATTGGTAGGTCTGACTTCACATTCATCCAAGATTGTAAGTCAGATGCTTTGAGATGGAGGTCAGCAAAGGGGTCATCGTTAAAAGATGTTTTTGTGACACATCGACTCCAGTAAAGTCAGGATGGGTCTTGAAAGCCCTCGAAACATTGTGAAAATGTCCTCGACGAAATGAGTGGAACACACAGGGAACCTTACCTCCTGATGCCCAGAGAACTTCTGGGGACATCATCTTATGACTGACGGGTACGGTGTCCAATCATTTCCTTAATGCTCCTCAAATGTTCAGGTGGTGCCCATCATTTTTGGAGGGCTGTGGCAGATTTGTAAGGGAGTCGAGACGTTCTAAGAGTGATCCTCCAGAGTTCCTTCGGTGTTTCATTTGTGGCTGGATATCTTTTTCTCAAAGTAAGACAGGGGAAGTTCTAAAACGACCCCAAAGGTCGTCACTGTGTTGCAGCCATCTGACCTTAAATTGGCCCCGCGGTGTTTCTCCGAATATCACAAGGGGAACTCTAGGACTTTCAGAACCAAAGAGAACGTTTCGAAAACGTTCCCCCAACAAGGTGCTTTCACAGCCCTTGAAACATGCAGGACATAGAAAAAATGGAACACAGGAAATAACAAGAAAGGTGACGCCAGAAGAACAAAAAATGGAGGTTGATCGACACAAAGTAATGCGGTGTGATGTCATCATGAGCCAATCAGGACACAGAGGAGCAAGAGCTGTATGTGATGTCATCGTGAGCCACTCAGGACAAGGCGTGGAGAGAGGATTGATATTAAGATGGTGTGGCCGATGGCTGAAGAACCAGGTTCAACGAAAACAAGGCCTGTGATTGGTCAGCTCCAGGTCACCTGGTCAGAGCGGGAGAGGGGGGAGCAGAGCGTCTGGACCTCAGATAGGCGGAGTCAGCTCGGCCAGTGGAAGCATGCTGGTCCGCTGACCGGGAGCGGCAGAAGAACTGCTGTCGGTCCATTCCCCGGCTGTACCTGAACATCACCGGGACAACCGTCAGTCTGTTGCCATGACAACCGCTGGACTTTAGGACGGGCTATCAGAGTCACATGCGGCGTGCTGTGAAAAGGAAGTGAGGCGGTGGCACCTTGAGCCTCAGACACCAGAGTCCAAGAAAACCTGCTGGAGATTTTGGAAACAGACGTAAAGGATGGCGGGAGGAGCCCCTGACACGGGAGCTCCAGGGCCTTCCCCTTGAACTCCTCTGTGTCCGACAATCGTTGCGCGATTGTTGTTCCATCGGGGTGAAATATCAGGGTGACCCATCGCCTCTTCGCTGACACTGATGATGCCATCATCATCGTCGTTTCTCAAGGGATCCACTAATGTGCACTTGAGAATCCAGTTTGTCAATACTACTGCACTAGTATGCACTCGCTAGTATGTTAGCATCAAGGCGCTATCGACGGGAAAAACTGCTCCACTTCCAAGGCCAGTCTTCCAGGCTATGGAACCCTAGATCTTTCCCCCACTACCATCTGCTTTTTGAACAGAGATAAAATCTCTCATCTCTTATAGATGCTTTAAATGTATTTTGTGGGCCTGGTGACGGAAGCCATACTTGTAGTTCTACTGTTGGAGAACTGCAAACCTTTGCATCAGTGCCCAATGCAGTTACAGCGTATTTGTAAATCATTTGTACGAGATCTTATCAAGAATGCCGAATCAAAATGTTCACCTTTAGGCCAGGAAGACAAAACCTCTAGAGGAACACCTGGAAAACTTGGAAGGTGGAAGTGGCCGTGACTAGCTAACAGTAACGCAGAGCTGCAGCCATGTTGATGAGGTCAGAGCGGCCTGTCAACAGGAATCCTCTGGAGGTGGAATTCCAGACTGAACAGGAGAGGTGAAAAGAATGTGTATGTTTGGGCACCATCGACCCCTTGAGATGAGCTCGAGATTACAAACGTTATAAAATGCTGATCCAGCTGACAGGAAGTCCAGGTATGACCTCATCACTGTAACGCACCTCTGCTTTACACCCGAATGCCAGACTTTCAAAATGGCCACCAGCTGTTACCTCAGCAGCTCCTGGTCGAAGGTATCCGGCTCATAAGGGAAGTCAGGGATGAAGTCCTGGCTGGAGAGCAGAAAGGCGTCATGACCTTTGACCCTGCCAGGTCACACACCCCGAACCCCGACATATCCGCAGGTCTAACTTCTTTTTTCAGGAAGGACCTTTTCCTATCCAATCAGCTCAAATTGGACGTCCGTGTCAAAACACAACCGAGACCAAATTCCAACACCGAAGGTACGTTTTCCCTCTACTTTGTTTGTTCTTTATCGAGTAAAACTAGTAAAAGTACTTCAGGCCTTGAACAGCAGTTTCACTCTGAGGCTAAAAGGCAGTTTTGTTAAAAGTTCAGTGAAATCGGCAAACTGCAGTCCGACATGTCGTGTGAAAGTCGGACGGAGGAATAAGACATCTGCTGGACGTGGACGTTCTGGGCCCTCAGAAGTCCTCCGCAACCTCCTCCCAGAAAAAGCAGCTGCATTCATAGTACCATTGAGGCGACCCATACAAAGTACAACTTGTCTCCCAAAGCTACTACACTACCCATCAGCCAAGAGGCTCACCTGTAGTCCTCACAGACGCCATTGGTCAGGTGGTTCGGCCAGGAAGTGGTGTTCATATATCTTCCAGACAGAAGTAAACCATAAATACTACTCAGTTTCATTCAGAAATTAACTCTATAGCTGTACTTTTTAAAACCATACACAGAAGTACAGAAATACTACCAACTAACACTATTACTACAACCTGAGAAATGTACAAGATAACATATTTCCATACTACACATTGGCTTTGCCCTGTACTTGTACATGTGTAATGACGGTGAAGTGGAATCTAATCTACTATAATATCATGTACTATCGTAGTACCTGTCGTGTGAATCCAGAGAGTTGGAGACAGATATTCTCCTGAATGACCTTCGTAACGACACAAAAACAGTCCAGTATTACAACTCTCACTCTCAGTGGTACTACATCTCCACTAAAATGGCACCCGGTGCTGCAAGTAGGGCGAAGAGTATTTCTGCAATTAGCATTCTAATTACGGCGGCACTTATTTTAGTACTATCGTAAGCACTACCGCTAACTGTCTGTTTACTATTTCTTTTACTATTACCTACTTCCACAGGAAATGCAGATACTACTCAATATGACCGTGAGAGCTGGTGCTAGTAATCCATTGGTATGACTGTCCGGCAAGACAGTGGCACTATGGTATGTCTCTCTTGTATCATCCGAGCCAGTACTTGCAGTACTTGGATACCTGTCCAAGCCGCTGTACTGGCCAGCATCGGAGTTCGCCCGGCTCAGTCGGGACCCCCTCAGCAGTCGCACGGCGTCCTCACGGTACAGCGGATACAGAGGGTTACCGCTGGCAACCGGGTCAGAGGTCAAAGGTTAGACGACGACTGTTCACAGATGAGGAAGTGATGTAGCAAACGAAAGTTGTGTGTGGCGCTGTGGGCGTGAGTGCCTCCGTCCTCTGATAGGTCGAAGCCGTGATGCGGACCGCCGGTCGGCCGAGCCCCTCCCTGTGCAACAGAAGAAACAGCACGCTCGGTGGGGCTGCTCACCTGTGGGGCGGCGGCTGACTCGGCGAGCGGGACCTCAGTCGAACCAGGTCGGAACGGGAGCCGTGATTGGCCAGAACCTGTTCAGGCACAGAGAGGGCGGAGCCGTGGATCCCGTTCACACGGTAGTCTGAAAGAGAAGGTGAGATGGTGATGAGGACCAAGCGGGTGAGACACTTCTCCATCCAATCACTAGCAAAACCGCTTAGTAGTCGCAGTGACAATGCGTGTTTAGTATTCTAGTACTATGCATAATAGTAACTTCAATCACACGCTTCTGCTAAGCGCCATTGATGGGGGGATGGGACGCCTCCTCCTCCTCGAATCGAACACACAAACTTCTAGACAGTTCTCTGATCCACATCCATCCCAAGACCCTCGAGCAAACTGTCGACTGGACGTTTGTCTTCGCTGGACGGGCGCGTCTGCCGTCTGCGCACGAAGACTTCGAGCTGCCGCTGTTGCATGCCGGGAGTCGGGGTTCACCTGATATCACCCCGATGCCATCCTCACAGTCGAAATCTGAGAACTCGGCATCACTGATCCTTTGAGACCCTGCGGGGGTGGACAGAGGCGGGGTGGGTAATACAGGAGTGGACACACAGAGAAAGACTGAACTTGACCCAAATGTTCCTCTTTTGCTCACGCGCTTCATAGCAAACATCGAGATCGTGTTAGGACATTTTAGGACCTTTACAACCCTGAAGGACAGGAACCTCCATCCCTGAGAAGCCATCAAAGCACGCAGGCCATATTTACTCCTTACAGTCCGAGGGGACTCGGTTCCAATGGGGGGAGGACATTGTTGGACCCTCCCTCGGCCAGGTTTACTTTCAGACTGCACTCTGTCAAATGGACCGAACCATCCCCGAAGCGCCGCACCAGAGTCACGCTTGAAGCCAACCGAGATCCAACATTGATCCGCACCAGGTCAGACGGCGCCGGACGGACAAGCCCAGAAAGCACGGGGATTCCTTTCAAGCGGAGCAAACAGTGTGAACCCACAGGAACATCCAGAGATCCTCGGGTTGTCCGACAGCACAGGGCTCAAGAACACGGATGTACCTAGTAGCCCTGCGGAGAACCTGGGAGGACTCGTTGAAGATCTGTGTCGAGAACACTCACAGACAACCGAGGAACAACCGGAGTTTGTTGGTGGAAAGCTGAAAGACACGGCTGGGACTTCCTGCGATCTTCTTATGGCAGAAGATCATCAAAAGCCTCAAGCGGCTGCTGTTTGACAGCTTCTCCTGACAGATACTTTGAGAAGTTTCTCACCCAGAGTAAAACCCTTGGAGTCCGTTCCCACTAAGAATACCTCAGTGAAAGTCCAGTGAGATACAGGCCGGTGCTGTCTGTGGGGATTACTCACTCTGCAGCCGGCGGGTGGCGAGGTCCTGCAGTCCCCTCCTCTGCAGGTAGGGGGAGGCGCTGGGCAGCGGCAGCGAGGCGGTGTCGTGGAGCTGCAGTTTGTACCAGTGGGGCTGATCGTCCAGCAGAGCGGAGTCCAGCCCGATCAGAACCTGGAACCCCGAAGAAAAGGACAGCTGCGAATTTGGACGCCGTGAAGGACTCTGACTTCCTTCACAGAAGAACTCCCTTTCCCGGAGGTCACAGGAAAGATACGACGATGAATGAGGCCTTGTTCTGTCGGAGAGGGTTTGATCGAGACCCGGTTTCATCTTTGAAATTCAGACAAACACATCAGGGATGGACTTGTCGCTCCAGATGTCCTTCAGACTTGGTTCTGACCCGATAAAACCCCCACACTGCTTTGAAAGGATCTTCATCACCAGCTGATTTGGTTTTGTCCCTTCTTGACGACGGTCCCGAGACAGAGGATAGAATCCCTCCTGGGTCCAGAACCAGTGGACCCGGTTTTAAGACCGGGCCGGGTTCCACACCAAGCCACCGGTGTTTTCACGCCGAACACGAGAAGTTCAGGTTTTGTTTTCTCACCTCTCCCAGGAACTGGCTCTCCTCCTCGCGGACTCGGGCCTGATCCCAGACCGTCAGCTCCAGCATCCGCTCCCTGAACTCGTGCCGATGCACCGGAGAGTACATGAAGGTCTGGTTCCACCGCGGTTCCACTGACTTCTTCACCGTTTTCGTCCTCCGTTTACTCTTGTCACTGCAAAGACAAAGTTCTCAGCAACCAGGGTTGCCTGGTCCTTGAATCAAGAAGTTCTCTCTCTACCTTCTGTCTGGCAAAAAGTAGATTTTGACATATGGGTTTCGCGGTCGACTGTCATCGCGAACGGGAAGGTCTTTGGCTCCGAGGATGGTCACGATGAGCTGGTGGCCAACTTTGTCATACCACAGCTTCACCTGGAGAACCAGGACACAAGAACCCTCGAGTACCAAAAATATAAAGAAGAACCCAAGAAGAGCAAGTGACAGACAGTGGAGAAACCCTGGAGAGCAACTTAGATCCAGCAAAAGAACCCTGGAGAGCTTTTTGGCATGAATTACACAAACGTCTCACTAATCTTCAGATTCAGGGAACATTGAGAGCATGGCAGAAAGTCAGGGACCCAAAGGAATCATAAAGGAACTCGTACAAGACGTCGAGAGTGTGAGCAGACATCTGGAGCCAGGGAGAAAGGAGCTACACGTCGTGAGTAGAGCGGGAGCAGAACTAGCTGGAACGCGGGCTAACTTCTACAGGGCGCTAGCCAAACCCTCAGAGCCGGACTCTACCGAGCAATACGACGGGCAGAGCGGACAGAAGTCCGGCCCCTGTCTTGGATCTACGTTTACCTGGATTCGGGGAACCAAAGTGCGCCTGTTCCCTGTCTGAAACACACGTCACCATGGAAACCGCTGTCATCTGGCAGCTCATTGGCTGTGGCGCACGAGGCGCAAAGCATGCCGGTTAAACTTACCGAGACCTGTCCGGACAGAGCGCAGGGGCTCAGGGGAGACGTCACCGAGATGGACGGGCCAAGTTTCTGAGAGTCAAAGGAACTGGAACCTGAAATCCAGAAGAAGCAGCTGGTGACTGGACCTGCTTTCAAGCGGGAGGTCCAAGAAGGTCCACCCTGTTCTAGTGAGACTCTAAGCCCAGGAGCCAGTAGGATCCAACCAGGTTCTCGCTGGCGCAGCAACCCGGTTTGGACTCCACCTGAAGCCGGTTCTAGTCTGTTCTTTTGAGATCTCTAACTCACTGGAGTCGATCTGGAGGTGGGACAAGTCCGAAGTTCTGGACCCGTCTCTGGGGAACACAAACAGTAGTGAGTCAGCAGGACATTCTGACACCAAAGATGTGATTCTTTCCAGAACATCCGGCGGTCCAGATCTTTTGAGACACTGACCCGACCGGTCGGCACACCAGCAGCTCCACCTGCGGCTCAGGCTTGGACTCCAGGATGATGTTGTACACTTCGTTAAATGTGGCGCCCTGGAGAACGCGGCCGTTCCACTCCAGAACCTGATCACCTGGGCCACAGCAGAAGACACACGGAGAACAAGCTCCAACAGAGAAAAGGCCTGGAGCTGGAGGGAACATTCTGGCACAGCATCGGTCCGGTGCGCTCACCTGGTCTCAGGTGTCCCACGGTGTCGGCCAGACTTCCTCTCTTCACCTTGGTGATGAACGCGCAGAGACGACCGGACTCCGTCATCTTCCCGCCGACCACCTGAAGAACAGGCGCGGAGAACATCCATCAGAGAAGCAGGACGGAGGAGAGGCGGAGGTGGAACCAGGAGGAACCCCGTGCAACCTTCAGTCCCAGCAGAGCGCCCGTGTCGGCCGGAACAGAACCGTCCTTCATCCTCTTGTTGAGTAAAATTCGACCAATCAGACGTTCCCCGTCCTTGGACGATTGCCACGTGACAGGTTGCTGCGGAACAACATCAGCAGAAGCATTAGATGATCACCGAGCGACACTTAAGTGGGAGAACCGAAAGAGCCATGAAGTGACCCGGAGCCTACCATGGACATTGGCGGGGGTTCCCCGTGCCATGACCCGTGATCCCACCATTGGCTGTCCATGTCTCCTAGCGACCGAGGGGCAGAAGACCAGAGGTCAGAGTTCCCACCGAGGAACATCTGGAGTATGTTCTAACCATTTAGCGGGTTCACACTCTGCACATCTAGGGGGTTCTAATTGTTCTGCGGGTTCTAGCTTTACAATTTGAAGGGGTTCTGAGGGTTGAGTGGGTCCTACTTTCACACATCTTTCTATCTGTCCGGTGGGCTCCAGGTTCGAAAGACCTCACCGAGGTTCTAAGTACTCAGGGGAACGTTCTCCGGCCCCTCAGAGTTCCAGTGCTGTAATCTGCGGTCTGAGAGCAGCTGTAATCTGGCTGCAGGACTCGTAGCTCCTGAACGCCATGAAGAGACCAGATGGATCCAGGGGTGGATGAAGAGCGAGCGAAGAACCCCGCGTTGCGCTTGCCGGCCGAGACGTTCATTTTGGTGTCATTCTAGTGCGCCGTAGCTGGCTCATTGCTGTTAGCTGCTTGTTAGCCTCTTAGCCTTACTGTAAACCACGCAGGTGTTCAGTAAACGGACGCTCCTGGTAGTGGGGCCTCGCAGCTTCACAGCTTTGACTCCATCGCCCTTGGAGGGCCCCGCCTCGGGTCTGAGAGCCTCGAATGTGTGTTTTCGGAGAAGTCCATTACTTTAGCGCGGGTCCAGGCTCGGGCGGCGTCGGGCTGCGGTCAGGTGTTCAGACATGTTGTTTCTATTCTCTGTCTGTGAGGCAGCCTGGGTAATCCCGCAGTGCTCCGCTTTAATCCAATTGAAGACGAATTGAGAAGCTGCAGCCTTTGGATCTAATCTGGACAAGATTAGCACTCCGTTGCTCCAGTGTCCTCCTGGATGCTCCGGGGTTCTCCGGGGACCTCCGGGGTTTCTGGTCCTTGAGAGCGTTGGAACTCTGAAGTTTCTACGGAACTTGTTTTCCGTCCGGGCGTCTATGTCGTGTCTCGGGGACCCCGAGCTGCTCCGTCACCTCCGGGCACCAGGGGAGGAGCCAAGAATCCTCGGAGCCAATAAGAGTCCATAATCTGTGACCAGGTGACTTCTGACATGGAGGCGCCAGATTAACTCATCAGCTTGCGTCAGAGCTGCGAGAACGACCTGCAGTGACCTGCAGCGGCCGGAGGCAGGCCCGAGAGCTGGGCAGATTCCTGTCACTGGCTGCTAGCATGTAACCACCTCAGAATGAAGCGAATACCTCGTGAAATTTCCACGGATACCATGTCAATGCTGAGCCCCATCGACCAATCGTCTCCCCCCCCAATGGGCGAGCATGCACAAACACACACACAGACTCTTTGGGTGCATTAGCTGTTAGCATGCAGCCACTCACTGTCCTGCTCGTCACAGCTGGTGTACTCAGGAGTTGTCAGAAGCTCCTCCTCTGAGCTACTGAAGCTACCGATCATCCTGCGGACTCTTTGCGCCGTGATCTCATTGGCCGGCCTCCTCTTGATGGCAGAGCTCGTGTCGGGGTGTTGCTGGGGAAGGGGGCTGCAGCACGGGGAGGTCGGGCTGAGGCGACCGGGCGAACGATCCAGGGAGTACGACCTTTGACCTCCGGCTCTGACCAGTCCCAGAGCTCGGCGCTGCCGCAGAGCTGCTGGCGGAGACACGTCCGTTAGCACGACGCCACCTCGCTCGGCTGAGCTAGCCGCTATCAAGCGCCATCTGCATCCTCACCGTGCCGGGGGGACAGGTGGTCAGGCTCGGCGGTTGCCAGGGAGACGTCACTATGGCGACGTTGATGCCGGACCCTGCCGACCTGCGCCAGCACCTTCATCGCCTCCTCGCTGGGCTGGGGCTTCACCGGGTATCGGGCTAGGTTGGGGTCGCTACGGTAACGGGCCTGGAACTGCTCCTCCTGCCGTCGCCACCACTCGCGCTCGTCCAAATCCCGGTCCAGAGGTTGGTCCTGAAGCCAGAAGGTACGGGTGAGAACCGTCGTCATCGGCATCAACACGTCCCCCGTTTCCTAGGTCACCTGGGAGCTCCAGCTGCCACGCTGCTCTCTGATTGGCCGCCTCCGTCCCCGCGGCTCCTCCTCCACCGGACCCCGGCGGCTGTAAGGCGAGCTACGGTCCGGGCCGTGGTCAGAGGGGGACCGGGACATCCTGGGAGCGCCTCCATCATGGAACCCAGAGGGGCTCCGCCTCCTGTCACTCACACACAGAGAGCCAATCATAGAGCTGGAAGGAGGAGACTCCACAAACAGACAACGGGCTGCAGTTCATTCTGTTGTCCGCAGCTTCAGACAGCCGCAGTGGCTAACACACACAAAATCAGACACACACTCAAACATACACACACTCACACACAGAAAGACTATCACACACACACACACACACACACACACACACGCACACACACACACACACACAAGGTGTTTCCAAGTGTACCGTACCGGTACCGCCCCTCCTCTGGCCCCGCCCCCAGCCGCAACACCGTTAGCTTGTATTGCTAAGTATTAACATTTGCTGAATGGTACCACGTTAGCCGTGAAGCCTTTTACTGTGTGGTTAATGTGTTTAGGAGGTGCAGTGAGGCATTGAGCTGTAGGATTATTAATCTGTTAATCTGATTACACAGGGGCGCGGGGGGGGGGCGTCTCCCTGAACGGACCAATTAATAGTTTGACAACGGCTCGATCGCAAAGGAAGACTACAACTTCCAGTCGCCGCAGATTCAGAGGAAATTGGTTTATTTCTCCGCAGAGTTCTACCGGACCCTGTCGGGTTCTACGGACCTGTCGGCGGACCCCGGGAGCCCCTGCAGAGGTGGCCGGGAGCCCCGCTGCGAGCTGCTGGAGTGGAACCATCCCCCCGAACAGGTCAGGATCTCCTGCTGCTTCCTGCAGATGTTGCAGACCCACATGACCTGGGACACGCAGGGGATTGCGGTTAAGGTCACGTGGACTCAGACGACCTTCTTCCGACGGCGGAGTCCCCGTTTCGCTCCGGCCGGAAAGCGTTCATGTCACCGCGGTGACCCCGTCCCTCACCTTATTGGCCCTGAGAGGGACGCGCCCCCCGCAGCGGGCGCAGAAGCGGCTCTGGCAGTAGCAGCAGACGCGGCCGCAGCCGTCGGCGAACTTGGTCCTCCTGCAGACGCCGCAGGTCGGGGGGTCGGCCGGCCGCCGCGCCGACTCGGGCTCCGCCCCCAGCTTCTTCACCTGGTCCTTGTACATCTCGAACTGCTGATGCAGCTTCCTGCGGGGGGGGGGGGGGGGGGGGGGTCAGAAGGCGCCCCGAACATCTCGGGCCCACGGCTGCCGA